>WEKX01022159.1:29882-148624 GCA_013390025.1 Pitta sordida | reverse complement strand
GAGGGCTCCCCGGGGCTGCCGCCGCCGGCCCCGCGGGGCCGGGAGCTGCCCACAGCGGCACACAGCGCTTCTGCTTCGGGGCTGGAGAGTCCTCCACGTACCTGGAAACTTCTGCTTGGCAGCCAGGAAGGAGCAATACACCACCTGATTTTTTTTCCCCCCCATCCCTCAGCTCAGGGGTTCCTTTAACTTCTGCCCAGCATCCCCAACACTCTGTTCTTTTTTACCTGCACGCAAGCAATGCTGATCCCCACTGCCCCAATAATTTTCAGATGCTCTTGAATGAAGTTTTCCAGCTTGGTAATGCAACCGCTCTGCAGGGTGAAAGGAGTGACACAGAAAGTCAGCTTCATTTTAACCTCTTGTTTACTTCAATCCAATGGTTGTAACCTATGAAAGCGATGGTCTAGAAAGCGGCATCTGTGAGCAACCTCTTCTCCCAGTATCACTGGAAAAGTCACACAGATGATGTGAACTGCATCATGTTTTGTACTGCTCTGGACCAACCAGCCCAGGAACCACTGGACAAACCTGAGGTGGTTGCTAGCTGGGCAGGAGAAATGCAGAACTGCCTACCACACCAAAGAGAGAGTGTGCCATTCTTCTCTCAGATATGTGGAAAAAGATTCCCTTGTTCACTGCCTAGCACATGTCTGGAGGGGATGTTTACTCCTGTCAGGAAATGCTGCTGAGTGGATGCACTCTAAGAACTCTAACAAAAAAGGAACCTTTTAAGAGTAAATTCTTCCCACTGCTATTTATGACAGCAGCAAGTTTCGATGTGAACCTGGAAAGCCAGGCTCTGGCTGCCTCTGCCTTGTCCGAGGTTTTACTGTCGGAAGGCAAAATTAAATCAGTAAGAGTACCGTTGCTTTGGGGTTTTGTTGTTTGAGGGTTTTGTTTGTTGGTTGGTTTTAGGGTTTTTTTCCCCCTTTAATGCTTGAGGCAGGTTTTCCCTGGTAACATCAGGGGGATTCTACTCTGTAGGCTACAGCAGTGCCCCAAGGATGCTGGGGGCCCTCCTGCCCCAGGAATTCACACTGAACAGAGACACCTACATACATGCAGGAAAAAGGAAAGCGTGAGCACACATTTCCTTCCCCAAAGCCACTGAAATACTTTGTGAACTCGAAGACCTCACATCATGATATGAAGCATCTGACTGGATCCAGACCTGCCCTTTCAGCTTGTTCTCCTCTACATCCAGCCCAAAACATCTGGCAGCCTATAGGACCTCTCTTAAAGCAGCTGGGCAGCTGCCTCCAGATTCACCCAGCATAGAGAGAAGATGGGAATTGCCAGCCCTGTCCCTCAAATGGTTGTGGGTTTCCACTCTCAGAAACACTTCATCAGCTCTCGTGGATGCTTCTTGCACTTCCTCACTGGGTCTTGTCTGAAAGGCACAAGCCCTACGGGAAAGACTTCTTCCTGAAGTGCAAAACCCAGTCAAACAGCTGGAGGTATGAGGGGCTTTCACAGATCAGAAGGACTGGACTGCATCTCCCTGTTCATTCCATAAAAATAAATGGTTGGTTTCCTTTGAGCTGTTCGAGTTTCTTGGCTTAATGCAGATGTTATTCACACTCCTCTTCCAAGTCCCGCTCAAAGCACAGACTGTGAGAAAGAAATACCTGCTCTGAAGGGGCCACCTCTTCACCAAGAGCCCTCCTTAACTGTCAAGGAAACAGGAACAAGGAGTTGCTGCTCCGCAGGCTGATACAACCAGACAGGGTGCTGGTTCCACTGATGAGAAAAACATCTATGCTGCCCCGTCACAGTGAGCAAGTTAAAGTCAGGTGACAGGACTGGAGGGTGCCAAAATAAATGCAAGAATTTTCACCAGCCTTATGCAAACTGGATGAACAAATGGTTTGAGAGCTACTTGTTTACTTACTCGGTGAGTCTGGGATTCAAGCTTCAAGACAAGTCCCTCTGTCTTGACTCCAGCTTCTTTTCAGGACAAACTGCAGCCCACTGGAAATGCCCTAATCTGCTACAGGGCTCTGTTTCTTACCCATAAGCTGTAGATAAAATTCTATCTCACTCAAGGACCAAAAGTATTTCCATTTGCACATCACTGGGTAATTCCAACCACAGGAAGCTGTGTCAAATGTAGGACTTAGACCCCAAGCCTCTTACCAGAACCAACAACCTCTCCCACCTGCACCATCATTAACATACTCAGTAGTAACAAATATGTATTTTTCTCTATAGCTACATATAACATAATAGCCTAGATGGCTGAATGCTCAGCTAAAGAAATTAATTCCGCTTTCTAAGGAGTGCTATTGACTTTGAAGCCTACTGGCAGTTTGCAGCAATAACCCAACACCCTCACTCCCTACCCACTCTCTTGACACACTTTGTGACAGGTGGCTCTGAAGCCCTTTTGCTCTTTACCTCCTTGTAGATGTTGGAAGGATGGTCTCTTCGGCCACACAGGTCAGTTATTGTCTTACAGCAGCTGTCTGGGACTTTCCGTCCACTGGCCTCTGGAGATTTGATCCACAGGCTGTCAGCCCAGTCCGTGTAGTTATTGCTCCCACAGCACTTGAACTGTACAAATACGAGAGCAAAGCCTTCAAGAACTGAAACCTCCTTCTCCCTCCAGTCTCCCACATCAAGCCCTGGACTTCAGAGACTCCAGCTACCTCTTGGGTTTGGGTTTTTAGGCCACTATAATTATTAGTGACCTTAGTGCTGGGTCCCCCAAATGGCCATTACAAAAGGCTCATTTATCCTTCAGCAGCTGTGATGAACCGGGATGAACTGTAACCAGAGTGCACCTGCAGCTGCCTCAGCTCTTAATCACTGGACTGGAGAGTGTTAATGGTGGTAATTACCAGATGCTATCACAAATGCACCTGTTATGGCAATATGCCTATAGCAGGTCCTGTGCTCTGAGGGTCCCTCTGCACATGGGATTTTCCTGTGGGAAAACCTGTCAGAACTGTGGCAGCCCTAACCTGAACTGCCCCTGAGCAAGGCACAGCAAGCAACAGCAGCACAAGAATTCTTGCATTACATCTTGCTCTCTACGGTACTGAGAAGCTTAATGAAAAATGTCAGCAATTTCTCCAAAGCTTTGAACTGGGAAGTAGAAACAGCTGTCAGAGTGACTTAGCAGCTCTAGTTCAGTGGGAGCACTTCATATGTTGTTTCCCCAGTGCTACTGCAATTTAGTAACGACACCATGCAATTCTGCCAGCTGCACAGCTCAGGTCCTGCACCTCACCCACCTTTGTCTTGAATCAGGACAAGCAGAACATGCACTCAGCATACAGAAGAAATATTTGTAGGTTGGATGTGAAGAGATGCCTTTTGTGTGTTTGATTTTAAGCTCTGTAATTGCATTTATTCTCGTTGCCTGCAGAGATGCTTACCTCCTGCTGCAGTTTGTCTACTGCACTGGTAACACTCTCTTCTCCTTCCTTCCGGTACTTCTGGGTCATAGTGTTCTTCAAATTTTGCTTCAGCTCCATGCTCAGCTGAATGGAAGAGACAAGTAGGATAAAATCACTAGGCAAATTCATTCCTTGGAGTGATCCAGAGCCCTGCATGTTTCATTGCCTTTGCTCCAAGAGGAGAGCAGAGAGCCAGGTGGAAGCTACTGCTTCTTTCAAGATCATCCTCCAAGGTTGGACTGGACAGGTTTATTTCTTAATGATTACAGATCATGCCTCTGTTTTAACAACTGGAAGGACACCGTTTTTTCCAATACCATGTGTCAGATGGGGACAACACCCATCTCACAGGGATGGTATGAGGCCTCATTCATGAATGTTGCAAAATGCTTTGAGATCCTGGGCTGGGAAGCCCTGTGGAAACACAAAGGTGCTAGCGATAGAAAGAAAGGAAAAGGTTCAGCAACTGGAAGGCAGAGGCACATAAAGAGGAGAGTCCATTGGCAGAATTATTACTTAGGAGAAAAGCAGTTACCTGCAGGCTCATGGGGAAAAACTGCAGCACGAAACAGAGATAACAAAAGAACCAGTTTAGACACACACATGCAAGCTTTAAACACCAAAGCAGGGGCTGAAATATAACCAGTGGTAAACAGAGCAAGCAGCCTGCAAGCAAGAGAGAAAGGGGATTTATCAGCCAGAGGGCAAGGAGAAGTGCAGTTATTGATCAGAGACACACTCAAGCGATCTAAAGCACCCAAGGGTACAGTTCCAAACAAGCTGTTCTTATTTCAACTTAGGGATCAGCTCCTCTTCATCCATTGTCATATATGAACCTCACGCCTTTGCACAGAGGAATGGACATACCCTGGATTCCTGCCATGCCTGCCAGAATTCATCTTTTCCTGTTAAATATGCACACTCATACACCAGATCCCTCCTGGCAAGAGCCAGTACAGTTCTTTGGCTCCTCACAAACCAGCAGTGCCCATCTTAGCAAGGAAACGCACAGAAGGCCCAAGAGAAAAAGGAATGGCAAGGAATCCTGGCAATGAAGTCAACAAGATGGCAAGTTCAGCTGCTTTTCAGACAGTCACTTGATAACAATCCTAATTTGTCATTTCCAATCAATTTTCAGCCATGAGAGCAACTTCACAGGCTCTTTGTGCCTTGGTGGTTAAACTCTCTTTGAAAATAAAGTGATTACTTCAGCCTCTGCTCTCAGCAACTGCAAAAAGTGCCAGGCTAGACGTGCAGCTGTTGGAAGCCTGTGCTCTTTCTCCAGCCCCTCACCTGGGCTGCTTAAGTAAAGCTTTCAAAAACCTCTTGACCTGAAAGGACCTCTCAGCTGGACAATTCTTTATCTTTGCCAGTTCAAAGCACGACAGGTAGTTTGCTGTATACAGCAGGAACTGTTCTTACGTCCTGAACATACCAAGTGGCACTAACACAATTTCAGCTGCTTTCACTATGCCTTGAAGGGGTCAGGAGAGTTCCTAGATCTACGCAGACTCAAAAATTGTCTTCTACAAGGGTCTTCAGAAAACCAGCACACAAAGGTGCACCACAGGAAGGAGCTGAGCAGCCTCTCTAGAGTAACCACCACCACTTTGTCAAAGCCAGTAAATAATCCGAAGTCTTCTGTATGGGGAGGGAAGTAAGCAGACATGGGAAAAGGTGAACCACAACCAGACAAAGGCCAATTTTGGCTGGAAAAATGGGATGACTTTCCCTCCCTCATTCAAGTCTCTAAGGACTAGTGTCCACTCACCTGCTGGTAGTAGATATAGGCCAAGATTCCAGCAATGATCTCCAGGAGAAAGATGCACAGCAACAATATGAAGTACTGTAAAATAATGGGAAAAGCAAGACATGAGAACAGAACATAAGGAGAAGCCGTGAGCCAGCTCTTCATTAGCCAGTACAATGCCTGACTCTGTTTTCATCGATCCTTTCCTCAGCAGTGTTCAGATGCAGGGCTGGGATTAACACCTCGATAGGGTGGGAAAGGAACAATCCCACAGGTTCAAAAACCCCACAAAGCCACTGGATAATTGAAAACAAGCAGCAGCAGGTATGAGTTTAACTCAGAGAGCCAGAGGGATATACAGAATGGAAAAGTGCAGGCAAACTAAGATGAGATCACTATATAAAAGAAAGTGGTTGCTGGATAACCTGATGACTACACTCAGTATCACAGAAAACATCTGACTCCGAAATCTATACAAAAAAAAACCAAACACTTTTACTTCTGTTGATATTGTTTAGGGCATTTGACCAAGTTACTAAGGTGCAATGTATGTTATTAGAATGATTCAATAAAACCACAAAGGGCTCATTTCACTAAGGATGCAGCAGAAGCTAAGCATAAACTATAGATCATAGATTTATGTTCCCAGTGATCCTGTGGGGCTGAGGGGCACTATTGAAGCAGATGACCTTTAGGATTAATGCACACTCAGGACTGCGACTATGTTCTGCTAAACTGGGATCTAGAGGTAAAAGCTCAGTACCTCAAAACTAAAGCAAGAAGAACTCCTAGAAGACTAACAGAGAACATGACTATTTCTTAAAAGGGGTTAATGGCAGTGACATGAAAAGGGACTTGTCCTGATTACCAGAAGAACCCTATAGGCAGTACAGAAAACTGTTTGGGAGCCTGTTCCTATGCACAGGTAGGGAAGCCAAACCACAAGCTCTCCACAAACGTAACAGGACATCTCTTCCTTCAGACAGGACAGTGAAGACCTGGACACAGCAAGGTGACCTACAGAGCAAAGATGTCTTCAGTTGCACGAGGTTTACAGTCCCACTGTGCACTCTTTTCTCTAAGTACGTATTTCCCAGCCCCTTTTGCAGGAGTAAAATGACACAAACACTCAGGCTTCCTCCTTCACTCCGTTGGGATTCAGCAGCTGTGATGGACAGACAGCTGTTTTATCTGCAGACCCAGCTTTAATCTGAGCACACAATCTCAGTCTTTCATTCCCTAGCCCCACACTCTCCCTCCCGTGGCCATCACTGACCATCTCTGCAGCCTGTACAAGGTACCCATTCATACCAGGGGAATGAGTCACCCAGTGGAGAGCTGCTTAGCTAAAGGCTGGTTCCAACACTCCCAGAAGGTTGAAAGGGGGCAAGAAAGGGTTGGCATGCCTTGACACAACGCTGGCTCTCTTTTGTTGGAAACTAGTTATGGCTTAACTGCTCTGACATCATCTCTCTGCTGAGGAGGGGGCAGGAGGATGCCAGGGTGCTGAGAACAACCACTGAACAGGAAAGCTTATTTATTGCTCCCTATTCTGTGTAATGTCAGAGTCATTTAGGTAGAGCTGAAGTTGTGTCACCACAAGCTCTGCACATTGTACTGGATTACAATGGATAGAAACAAACACGTATCCAGCAGACCACAAAAAATTTGAGTCACAAGGCCCTTGTAAAACCTTGTGAGGGAGGTTAGTGCATCTACCACCTATGACTCCAACCTGTCTCTGCTGATACGCTCCACCATTATCCTCATCTCGGCCTCACTGCTCCCTGAGGGCCACTTCCAAGTATCATTCTGATACAGGGGAACAGCAGCTTTCCCTACAGACACAGAGCACAGGACTGCTCTCCCCGCTCTTTATCCATAGCTGCAGGGCTTTCTTAGAGGGCTGTTATGGGAGGAGCAGGCCAGCTCTGGCATGGAACTGCAGGGACATGCCCTACCTACTCCCTGAGTCCGAAATGTGTGATCACCCAAAGGCTTGTAGTAGACACTTGCCTGGGCTTGGGTGGGCTCTGGGCAAAATTCACTCCTGCTCCAGCTCCAAGACACAGTCAGGGCTATCTGGTATCTCCTCGAGATCTACAGGGTGCAAATTGCTTCCATCCAGCTTCAAGTGCTTAAGCGAAGTATCAAGTGTTAGTGAGTTTTCTCTGAATCCCCCCAAAAATGGTTCAACCCACTAACAATCCAAATAATTATCTGGACGTATCTTTCTGCTACCTGACAAAGATATATGGCAAGTACACTCCTAAATCAGCAACCTTTCTTCAGTGGGAGGGCTTCGCGCTGAAACGCAGCAGGAGCAGAAATCATAACCCCTGTGTGTTCCCTTCTCCCTGTCCACAGTAGCTGACTAGGAGAAGCAGTGAGAGGGGCCAAGCCTGAAGAAAGCTATCTTCTCTCTTTACATGCAGGGTATTCTATTTGATGGCTCTTTTCCTGGGACTCCTGCTTGCATCTTGAGTGACACATAACATAACAGTGGTCTGTGTGCTTGTAAAGAGCTGGACTGCAGCATCACAGCCAGTCCAGCTGCAGATCCACTGCACTGCCTGCTCACAGAGACAGAGAAACTCCGTATCTGCTGCCCAAGCCGCAGTACAGCACCTAGATAACAAAGGCAAGTAAGTAATGACATAAAAAAGTAGCACAGCTGTGAGTGTTCAGCAATTACATACTATGGAAAGCCCTGAAATAGATGCATATACACCTAGTTATGTAGAAGGCAGCAAAAAAAAAAAATAAAAATCACAGCTTCCTAAGCCTTCAGCAGAAAAATAAACTAAAAATCAGATATGCATTTTACAAACAGCACCCAAAGCTGTCAAAAATCGGTTTTTTAAAAGCACCAAGAAGGCACTGGGGAGACTAGGGAGTGCTGCTTATACCACTCCCTCCCATATTTACAGGAGTCTCTTGTACAGAAAGAAATTGGGACCGGCTGGCACAGCCCCTGGGGTGACCGTGAAGCTGTCAGGATTCCTGGCTGAGCTCAGAGCTGGCAAAGGCCCCCAGCCAGGCTCACCCAGCCCTGGCAAGCACAGCCCTATCTCAGATTACTCATGGCAGCCAAAGCAGAGCAAGAAAAGACAATAGGCCCGTCACGACCCGCGGTGTAAGGAGACAGAGTGACCTGTTGTTCCCAAGAGACAATTATTAGTTTTCTATGGCGGAATAACAAAGAAAACCCCACTGGATTTTCACGTGTTCTGGCTGGGGGGAAAAGACAACGGGAGATCTCTTTGGCATGGAGAGTAAGTGAAACAAGGCCAAACCGGATTGCTGCAGACCAGGAGTCTAATGAACAACCATTAGCAGTGCTCTCACTGTGTCCCCCTCTGTATTTTATTCTCCCTTCCTGGCTCTACTCTGCCTCTCCCAGGGATTATCAGGTCTTCACAACAGTGGTACAAGCGTTTTTCCTCAGAACTCCTATTTCTGGCTCCTGTATCCAAACAAAAAGAGGATAAAAGCAAAGGAAGGAGCTGATGAAGAGCTGCTGAAATGTCTTTTTCTGTACCTGTGAAAATCAAGAGCCACTGATTATTATTTCAGTCACTGCTCTCAACATTGCAGCCCAGACACTAAAATGGACTGCTGCTGCACTCCAGACTGAAGGGGAGATTTGAGAGGAAGCAAAATAGAAACCTCAGGGCTGATGAAAACCTTCACTGTAGGTGGGTGAGCAGGGAGCTCAGGAAATAACACAGAGACAGGTGTAAAAGAAGCAGCAGCAGAAGTATCAGAACAGTATGGCTTTGTGTGCGTGTAAACTTAACTAGAAAAATTTTTTTGCAACTAAAGAAAATATTGGAAACGTTCTGATTTTTGACAACCAAGTGAGCAAGTACATTAATCTGGTTTGAACCTACTGTCATTAAAAGCTAGTTTTGTTACAGGTCTCTTACATTTTGCTCTTTCTTCACATTTTCCCAAGGAGAATGTGGGATGGGCAGGGAAGAAGAGACAAAAGCCACAAGACTTTGAATAGTTTCAAACAGATATTCTTACACAAAGCACAAGTTTTACGACTACACTTTGTACTTTTGAACCACGCAGCACATTCTTTGTGCGGATGAAAGGAAATGCTCTGCAGTAAAACCTGTCCCCTGGGACAAGGACAGCACTGCTGTCAGGAGCTGGAGGCCTCAATGGTCTTTAGTCCAGGACAAACAAATAAGGTCGGTGCACAACACAACCAAGGTGTTGCCCCAAACAAAACAACCAAGCAAAACTTACCACTCTTAGCAAATTCCGACGCTCTTTGAAGGTGGCACAGCAACCAAGGATGCCAGTGACCATGACCACCACCCCAGCCACCACCAGAATATAAGCAGTTGCAGAATATGTGCTGGAGGAGAGCAGGCTGATGTAGTCACTCTTCTCAGCGAGGGTCCAGGTGCCCACTGCCATCACAGCCCCGCCAGCCAGCTGGGTGGGGAGAGAAGCAACCAAATGAAGGGCATTTGATGCATGAACTTCCTCACCTCCCAGAGCAACTGGACAGAGACACCAGGATGTGCCTCAGCTCCATAAACTGAGCCAAAGATGAGCTACATTAAAGGATGGACTCCCATAGGGCTCACTGGGAATGGCAGCAGGCCCCAGTGCACTGGGAATGGCTGAGCTTCACAGCATCCAGTTTAGCAGCCCAGGCAGCCCGAGAGGGAAGCTATGTGAACCATCTACCTGTGCACACCAATTCATACTCGGCCTGGAGTCTTCCCAAACATAGCCACACTGGGTTCTGGGCAAATAAATGTCAAATTTGTTTGACCAGTCTGCCCAGTTAAATTCTAGATCTCGCAACAAATAAACACAGAGAAGCCAACCACACTCCTAGCAGGCCCCTTGCAACAAATAAACACAGAAAAGCCAACCACACTCATAGCAGGCCCCTCTCTCTTTGCTAGCTTCATATCCAGAGTGTTTTATGCAGCTTCTATTAAGCTGACAGTTTTTCTTAAAGATTTGATTTGTACATTGCGATGCTCTGTCCCATGCACGAAAGTAAAACACAATCCTTTGACATCAGTAACTTTTCCAGTGGAAAACACAACTCTAGGAAGCTCTAATGCAGATCAGCTGCACTATGTTATCCATGTTCTAGCTGTCCCACTTCACTGCCAGGACTCCCTCTGCCATTTAGAGAGGAGGAATAGCAAGACAGTGGAGCCCTCAGGAACCCAGGAAAAGTAAACCAGCTGAAAAAACAGATCTTATTTTCAGGCTCCTTGTTATTTTCTATATTTGGTAAAATTACCTAGAAACAACAACATCAAACTACAACTTCTGCACCTGAAGCCACAACTGCAGTGTCATCTCAGTGCCTCTGAAACAGAATGAAGTGTCTTACCCAGAAAAAGAAGTTGAAGATGAAGAGCAGGTACTTCAGACAGATGGTCCCACATGTTTCCTTCTTTTCTGTATACTCACGCATCTTTCTGGCTCAGAAAGTTCCTGGGGGATAGGGGTGGGAAATAATCAGAAAATCCTGAGTCAGTCAGTCCTCACATCACTTCCTCCCAAAGGCCAGTGTTACTACTCTCCTCCTGCAAGAACTAACACTTCCAATCCCCTGCTAAAGCAAGCCAATGAACAAACCATTCAATTGACCTCATGGGCCAGGACACAGTGTTGGCACATGGCCTTCCTGTACTGCCTTCATCCTCCTCTCCCCATCCTGTTGTCGCTTCTGGAGGCTCATTTTCCTTTAGATTGAAACTTGCAGTGGAATGATCTGACCTATGACTGTCTGAGAGGTCAAGCCAAACCCATAATTGTGATCTACACTACACTACGGAACTTCAGTAGAGGTCATGTTCCTTTCTTTCTATTTGAACGGAAATAAATAAAATCCCAGACCTCTTCTCCAGAAAGTCTGATCTGGCTCCTGACTACAGCCGGTAACTGTTGTTCTGAAGGCAGCAACAGAAACCTCTGCCTTTGATATTTATGGAATAATCTGTCTTCAAAGAATATTATTTTCTTACTGGTATTAGCTACAACTGCCTTAAATAGATTCTTCTCTAAGTCTGGGCTATTTTTAATCTTTACAACTGTAACTGGGAATGTATTTATTCCAAGTTCAAGCATCCTATTCTTTTTGAACCCCAGCAGTAGGTTGGAGTAATTAATTCTCTTCTTCACTGCTTACTTCCCATGGCCCTTCTCACTGGCTAGCTGTCTTCTGGGGCATCTGCCCCAGCTACTAAGAGGAAGAAGCATAACCAGGGGCTTCAGATGATGTGACAGTATAAAATGCACCTGCAGACACACAACAAATGGCAGTTCATTGTGGGTTACAGATCTGCTGCTCTTGTGCAGGTTTCTCAGAAGTAGGTGTACAGCAAGCACCACTCCATGTCTCTCCAATCTCTGTTGTTCAGACCTCAAAAGGCCTGCACCCCTCAACAAAAATCAGTATTCTCACCACTGCCTGACCAGGCAGACAGGACAAAGGCGCTGCACAGGGTATCACTGCTGGCATCACCTTTGTGAGGCAGGATACTAAAGTACAACCAAATCCACACCATCTGCGTTCAATTAAAAAAATCATCCTTCCTTCCCCAGCAGCCAGCAGGGAATGGTGCAAACATTGTGCGCTCATATCAGAGTGAGATGTTTTCCTAAAGCAGGCATTTCCCTGGAAGCAGGCAGGCAAACAGCCTCTCCATTTTTCCAGAGCCATCGAGTTCATGCTTCCTTAAATTACCAAATTCCTTCCCAGAAATGAGGTAAATGCCCTCCAGGGACCCACTGCAGCTGCAACCCAGCCAAGCAGCACATACAGATCTACCTTGGCAAAAAAACCTGACAGCAAAGAAAGTGAGCAAGGGGTACACACAGCCAGGCTGCACATCAGGTGATCATCAGTATTATTTCTGCCACCACACTGGTAAGCTCTGGCTTTAGACCCCGATCAACCTAGGCTGAAAAGAGCAGCTGCCCATTCTGCAGCATCACTGTACATATTTTATTTGCAGGAAATTATTTTTGCGCTTCATGGCAGCCCACTCAAAAACCCCAGTCAGGCCTGTGCTTTAGAAACTAACAAATGAAGCTAATGGGGAGGGCAAGTGTGAGAACATGCCAGCAGTCCCAACTTACGCCTGTCCCCCATCACCATTTCACAAGAAAACATTTTTCTCTAGAATAACATCTGGCAACAGCAGTTGGCAGCAGAAGGCTGTTTCACCAGCAAAGGGAGCAGCTCTGAGATGGTGGCACAGATCAAGGAGAACATCTCTTCAGAGTTATCTTCAGAAGAGATCAGAATCTCCAGCAATGCTCAGATTAATTACCAAGTTGCAGCACAAAAGGGCCTGGGGCAGTGGGAAGGAATGAATGCTGCTGGTACTCTATGCACTGAACAGACTTGCAAATCCTTGATAAAAAAGACACCCCATGAACACAATGTTCATGGAAGATGACAGATTTACAGCTCCCAGAGGCTTCATTTAGCCACAGAACAAGAATGGCAGAAGCAAGGCCAGCTCCCACAGCCACACACACCTGCACAACCCAAAACAGATAGCTCAGCCCAGACCTGAGAGATGCCCTTTAGTACCAGGTCTTTTGCCTACCCCTTCTAACATCAGGGCTGTATAAAGAAGAACCTGAACTGCAGGTTTGCAGAGACTGACCCTGATTCTTATCAGTGATAGACAGGGGACAGTAACAATGCTTACTGTCCTTGGGCTGGCTCCTTAGCCCAGTTACTCTCGTGTTCCTGAGGGTTTTAGGAACCAACCTTCCTTCCTTCCCCTCAAAATACATCCCCTGAAAAAGCACCTAGAGGTATTTCCACATATTGTCATAGTGCAGGTGCTGGGCCCTAGCAAAGAATACTAACTTGTCCCTCCTCTGATCTAAGATTACAGAAATCCCAGTCATGGTTGCATCTTTTTCTGAGTGAGGACTGGGCAAACACATAACTGAGACTGCACTTGCACTCAGATGACAATCTGAAATATCTCCCAAGCCTGCAGGTCCTGCTCTACCCAGTGCTTCCTACAGACCTTTAAGGCAGCTCTGCTTTGCTGCAGACAGGAGAGGATCTGCCTGTTTCCAGAAAGCTGGCAGGGAACAGCTGCAGGTTTATAAAGCAGGGTGATTCACCAGGGATGGCAGGCCATGAATCAGAAAGCAATCAGGGCTGTCTCCTGTATGATCTATCTTTCCTGGCCAGGAGCTGATGGCACTGGCTGCCTCTGCAATGACTCACCCAGCCAGCTATTCAGGGAAATGCAGGTCTCTCAAGACCCTCTTTTTGGAAATCACGTTTGTGCTCCTTGCCTCACACAGAGTGGCCTGCTGCCTGCCATCACCTGCAAAGACAGGGGTCAGGCCTTAAGGAGGTATCCTGGTCGTCAGGGAAAGCAAGTGAGGGCAGAAGGCGAGTGAAATACCTTTCCCAAAGAGCCCAGACAGTGGAGAGGGGAGCCACAGCCTGGTTCATGGTGACTACAGCCTCTGACCCTCATGGTACCAAGAAGCACAGAGGTGTTGATCTGTGCCACAGCACTGGGATAAGTATGGGGGGGCCACATCCTGAATCCACTCACATAACCAGGGTCTCTTGCCTTCAGTCATCTTTGTAACACTCTCAGAAGTGATATGAATCACTACTGAAATCAGATGAGAAGCAGCAACAGTAATTAACACATTTTAATTTAAAACACTGAGGAAAAGATCTACTTTGGATCACATGGTAATTACAAATGAGCTCTCCAGTGAGCAGAAAATGACAAGCTACGCCACAGGCGTATTTTACAAATACACAAAAACATATTCATTAAACATAAGTTTCATAATGGGAAACACTTTGCTAACTGAGAAAGTGGTTAAAGACTCAAAGCACTTCCATAATAAAGTTCACTTGGTCCAGTCTGACAGACAGTAGCTTCATCAGCAAGTTAAATTTAAGCAGGCAGTTGTGGAATACAGGCTGTGAAATTTAGTCATACGTTAAAAAAAGAGGTATTTTTATTGAATTCACCAGAATCAACAATAGGTTCCTGCTATGCCCACACACATTGCAATATAAGCGACAAGGAGAAAGTGTACGGGTGTTAGATGGTGAATTGGACTAGATGATCCTTGTGGGTCCCTTCCAACTCATAGTATTCTGTGATTCTGTGATTCTGTGAAATAATCCTCAAAGGAAAACAAAATGCACCAAACTGGGAGGGAAAAAACAAGGACAAACTCAGTGTGACAGAACCTGTAGATGAAAGGGAGGGGTAATAGTTTGAAAATTAATTCATGAAACTGGGAGTTGAACAGCTTGAATCCAGCTTTCCACTCTGACAGACTTTGTGTGTGGACTTGGGCCAAGTCCCTTAGTCTGCCTCTGCTCTTTCTGCCCAGTGTCTTTTTGCCCTCATCTTTCTCTAACCCCAGTGATGTTATAAGGATCTGCACTGAGAAGCCCTGCAGATGGAGGAATGCCATCTGTGAGGCGTGACAGGCTCCAGGTGCCCTACCAACACAATTTCACTGACTCAAAAGTGCTTTTGCCAACATACATACTGCAGCCAGTGAACTCAAGCAACCTCTTTTGAGGTTAGCAAAATCCATACTTATGAGAGGACTGTTTGGTGAAGCAATTTTGGCAATTATTTATGAGGCTTGCTAATCCAAATACATCAGAGATTGAGAGCCACTAGTAAAGAAGTACAAGAGAATGTACATCAAGTACATCAAAAGCAAGGAGCAAAGGATGACCTACTTAAACAAATATCTCAAAAAAATGAAAAAGATAAAGAGTGAGCTCATCCTGCCCTGACTGCCAAGCACAACCTCCTACCTGGGAAAGAATACACAGGGCATGACTGCCAGGCAAGGCTGGGATCACTTCGAAAGATCCCTACTGAGATTGAATCCTTAGGACAAATCAGACAACAAGAACTCACCAGAAGTTCACACACATCCAGGACTTCGGAGATCAAAGTGACAATCCAATATGGATTAGCATTCTGACTCATTTATTCAGGGTTCACACAGATCATATATAGCACATTTTTGGTATTTCATGCTCACAGAGCAGTTTCTACTTTGCAATTACAATCAAGACACCTGTTGTTTTCTACAAGAAGCTATTATCAAAACATTCCTCTATTTCTGTTGCTCCAAGGCCATATTATGAGCCAAGCCTGGGCTTTGTGCATTCTCTTAAAGGCCAGCACCCTTTAGATTCTAACCATCTTTCTACACACACATACATACACACACACACTCTCCTGCTGGCTAGACATTCATTTAGTCATCCCAGACACTGCTTGGTACACTTGCCTCAACTTGCACAGTAACAGTACTTAATTGAATAGCAGAGAAAGCCAGGCCTACAGGCTTTTTCTGCACAACCTGCCCTAAAGCAGCTTCTCACAGATGGGGAAGAAACAATGCCAAAACAAATGAGATAGCTCCCAGGCCATTAAAAGCATCATTATTTTTAAGTATTGATTTTTGAGTGATAGCCAAAAAATTGGTATCTAACACATCAGCAATATCTATTTCATAGTTAACTCGTATGCCAGAAGTTAGCGAACTTCTAACATCTTTGCCAGCACACACAAGAAAGATTTGCTGCAGGAAATCCCACTGCATATATGCTGCTACAAAAGTAGCACCCCCTAGTGCACACACTGTGCATGCTGCTGGCCTGGAGGGAAACTTTCTCCTGGAGTCTGTCTGAGCTGGGCCAACAAGCTTGGCAGCCATTAGCAAGCAAAGCAGATGTCCTCCCCTCGGTATGTGCAGTGCAGGTGTGGGCCAGTAGCTTTAATCCTCAGCAAACTGACTGAAGACCTCATTGTCCATCAAGGCTAAACTCCAGCCTTTGAAAGCATGACCTCTCAAGTTCCATCTCTGTAAGGTGCAAACATTACCACTGTGCTTTACTTAACCCTCTGAACATCCTCAAAAAGGGCCTCCAGCTGTTTGTCAACTCACTGGCCCAGAAAGCAGCCAGAAGTCATTTAAGCAAAGCCTTCCCAGGGCAGGACTTCTAAAGCTTTCAGGTGAAGAGCTCACATTTACATTGTGTGCCATTATCCACCACAAATTGATAGCCAACGTGGGTCAACAGTCTTGATACTGACCTTTTACCAGCAAAGCAGCTTACAGCACCAGTGCAAATGTTCAGTCTTCTTCAAGTGCTTTATTCGGGATTCAGGAAAGCAGAAAGCTGAAGAACAAAAGAAGAGACATGCAGAGAATCATGAACTATGTCTGGGAATCAATATTTGATTATATGCTTTGCCATCAAGTCCTTTAAATAGAGACAACATGATTTCAGAATACACCTTGTGAACGTATTTGATTAAACAGCATCTGGATAACAGGGAAGAGCCAAACCACAGCAGTGGGGAGTATGAAAATCATCTGCTGGTAGAAAGCTGTCAAAACAGATTTATATTTACTGCTGCATCCTGTCAAGGCTGTGTACACAAAATGACAGCTCATTCTGTGCAAAAAGCTTGAAAGCAAGTCCATGAGAAAACTCAGGAAGAAGACACTTCTGTGCAGTGTGAAGCCCTAGCTGGTGTTAGTGCCTTGAAGTGACCACTGCTTCTAGTCCTCCCATGGCAACTGCCCAGGAAGAGGAAAGTGGGCGGCAGACAGTTTCAGAACTCATTGTATACACCCATCTCTTCCTCTGAACCCCCAAAACACTGAACATGAGCTAGAGTAGGTCTCCTCCAAAGCAAAGGTACACTAGGAAGTCACTGTTTTCTTCAACCTCTATCCCCACCAAAGTACAATTAAGACACAGTCCCCAGGAGTTCCACACTTAACAGGAGTTATTTCACTACACTTGTCATAGAATCATGTAGAGCCTACAGCTCACTGTGCCACTTTCCCAGCAGACACTGGGATGGCTGAAGTCTCCAAAAGGAACCTGCAAGCATGACACCTCCTGTGGCTGGAGCAAGAAGGCTCCATCAATAGGTTCCCCTTGATCAGGTGGCCACTACTACACACAAACAATAAGGTGCCCTTTGTTGCCTCCATCTCTAGTTCTCACCCACAGCCTTTTGACCGGCTCACAGTTCTTTCTCAGAGCCAGATCTTCACCCTCTCCATTTCTTGAGGTATAAGGCAACCCTGCTGCCTTTCCTTCCTTGTCCATACCTATAAACAGTCATTGATAGCCACCTTCCAGTCATGGTATTAATTCCATCAAAGTTTCAGTAATGGCAAGTGGGTTGTAGCCTTCTAGGAGCACAGTGGCTTCTGCCTCCTCCTGTTTGCTGCCCATGCAGTGTGTCAGTGCATACGCTTCACCTGAAGTGTTGGTCATGTCACCTTTTTAGGGGAACACACCTTAATTCCTTTGAGGTATTTCACTGGTGTTTCCCTGGTGGCTCCTATTACCTCAGGAGCCTCTGACTCCTCTCTGTAAGACTTCAAGTGTGTTCCAGTGCACCCAGCACACTGCAAAGCAGCAGGCTGAGGGCGTGTCATGCCAAGGCTTGTAATTTCTGCGGAGGCAGCCAGGCTGCATAAGGCTGCTGCGTTGGCAAATGGCCTCTAAGATGTCCTCCTTCCCCTTTGTTTCTAAGATGGAGAGTCCCAAACTTTCTGCAATTATTTGTACTGCCACAGCCTCATCCATCCTACCTTCATCCTCCAACAGGCAAGTTCGATTCTCCCTGCAGGTGGTTTCCATTGACACTGCAGGCAGCAGGATGGAGAGGGGAAGAGAACAGCAATTTTTCCTCCCTAGCCTGTCTGTTTGGATACTGAATTAATGATCCTTTGATCTACACTCTGATACTAACTTACTTCAGAGCCCAAGGCTTAAGCTCTTATCTACTGCCCGTACTGAGATATGGAAGCAGTAATACTTACTGACTTGCCTGGGTGGGATAACGGAGCATTTGAAAACCACCCGGGAGGAGAAAATAGGCACTTTTTATTGACAGATCAAATTTAATAATTCATAACCATTTTAACTTCCTATTATGTTCAAGGGGGGGTCCTGCAGGCTTTCACCTAGCACAATATAGGCAACACCTTCACTTATAATCAGCTTGGATTCCCCTTGCTTTCATTCCCTATGAAAAGTTATGCCAATAAAAGCCAGAAACTTGTTGATTCACATTATTACACGGCTTCTAGACTACAAAAACATTTCTTAAGAACTGCCAAACTCATAGCACTTGAGCCATCGAGAAGCAGGCCAAACAAAGTTCATGGAATTAACTGAAGATAAGACAGAACTTTCTGAGGAACTGGGGAGAGACAGGAAGGCACAGGCAGCATAGTCACCTGCAAGGCAAGCAACAGCTCTGAAGCATCCATCGTCCCAAGGCTAGGCACAAAGTCTCCTAGAGCAGCCCTTGTGCCCTGACATTTATCGATCTGCTTCATACTGCTCCACATTCCTGGCCTTCCAGAAGGGAAAGCTGACCCAGGATATAGAGCTAATTCCTTTGCCTTCCATCTCAGCATGTTTGAACGTGCTGCAAAGTCAAAGTACTTGTGCCTTTAGGGCTGACGAGAACACAAAACACAAGTCAGACATTCAGCGAGGCAAAGCTCCTTCTAAGGAATTGGCAAACTTGTGGAGGCAGGCACACAGAAAGGATTTTGGTAAAACCCCCTCCTAGCTGACATCTTCGGCAGGCCTTGCTTGACCTCACCTCTTGACTGGGAATGCACTTTTCTGAAGAACTGAGAGCAGATAAATTCCCATTCCGGGACCTTGGGAGGATCTTCTCTCAATATTCTCTGGGTTTAGGCAACATCTCCACAGGCACATCGCAGTCCTGCTGCCACCCCTCAGAATACTTGCCAAATCTCTCCTTTCTTCTACCCTGACTCAAGCCACTACGTTTTGAACAGACCCCTCAAGGGAGATGTGACCCTTAATTCCTGCTAATTTTGATGAGAGCCAGGTATTCAGAGAAGAACTGCATGCTTAATGCACCTGCTCTGAGAGACAAGAGCTGTCTAACAGGAGAGCTCTCAGCACTTCCACTCATGTTTTCTAGACTGTTTACTCCCCAGGGGAGGAACTCATAGTATTCTGAATAACAATAAGCATAAATTACAAACTCAACAAGGATTTACATGTTCAGCATCGCCCACATACCTGCAAATTAAGTGTTTTACAAGGGGTTTAGGAAAACCTGGGCAATGCAATGCCCAGCTTTGGGATCCCTGAGGATAAAAGGGACCTTAGCATAAGACCAATTTTACAACCATTAAGAAAAAAACTCATGAAAGAGAAGAGTGACTGACTGTGCCTGGGACTGCATGTGTCTGTACTCTAGCACCATTTCACTACAAAACAAGCAAAAAGCCCTCCACAGGCTCTCTGATCCTGACAAAACATGCAGCCAGCCACATCCTGAGAGCAGACAGCCCACGTTTCCTGCTCCCAGAAGTGGATGAACAGGGAAGCAAACAGCCCCTCCAAGCACGGAGTTCCCATCAGGAGCTGGAAGGCAGGTCAGAGACCAGCACGCCCTGCACAACCCAGGGGAACTCCTGCGTCAAACAACATCCTCTTGTATTTCATAAGGCCTCCTTTATCTTGAAGGATCCCAAAGCACTTTACGCTATTTATACACAGGAACCACTTCACTAGTCATTGAACTGAGGAGAAGAACAATAACCATCTCTTTTCTCTCACTCAAGCACCAGAATCAGTGCCTGGTTGTGTTTGCAGAGACCTCATAGCAATGAGGGTTTGACACAACAAGGAGCAATAGTTCAGATAGGTCAGGGTTAGCCAACACACAAGACAAACTCTTCACTGCAGCCTGCTATTGGTATGTTAAATTCTATTTTCCCAACTCTGCTCATGGGCATTGTGGAGTTCTTTCTGTTTGGATTTTTTTTCTTTCCTAAGCAGGGCTTTGTCTGTGCTGGAGAACTTACCAGTAGCATTAAAGCACATTTCTAAACAAAACGGTTTGTGCAGAATCAGCTTTCTGACTGATCCCTTCCTATTCATTATCTTCCTATTCATCACATTCATTTTCAGCTCAGCTCTCAGAAGCAAAGCCACTGGGTCCTCAGTGTTTTCAGGGAACGCTCACAAAACCTCCCTTCCCTGTAGCCATGGCAGGACTAGGACCAAGTCAACAAGCGATAAAATTCCTGGCAGGATAAAAATTGTCCCAGCCTCTACAGAGCCTATTCAGGCAATTCTGTACATGAATTCAAAGCATTCCCCAATTAATGCAGCAATGATAACAATTTTTTCACTCTCTACAAAGAGCTGATTTTTTACACAGTGGTTGGAGCTGAGGGCAAAAGCTAACTAAAGAACGTGCTGCATTTTAGCTACTGCACAGTCACTCCAAATTCACCTTCAGTTTCATTGCAGTTTTGTTCCCTACAAATCTCTGCAGTGAAGAAGCGACGAGCTACAATCCAGTAGATTTTCTAACTTCCCACAGGATCAGATGTATCTCCCGTGTCAGGCTGTCATCTTCACCACACCAAACTCACAAACAAATCACGGGACTTAAATCCCACTGTCAAAAACACATGCAGAAGCTTTTGAAGAGAGGGCAGGCAGGTGACGTGTCACCACAAGGTACATTTCTAGCTTCTCAATTACTTCTATCATCTCACTACCTGGAAGACCCTTTGCTTCCTCAAAGCGCCCCAACAAAGGAAAAAAGGTATCAGGGTATAATGGGAGCACACAGAGATCAAGTGACCCTGCTAGCAGAGAGAAGGGGTGGATTAGCTCTCCTCACACCTCAACATCCTTCCTCCATCTGCTGTGCTGTTCTGTCCCCTGGAAAACCAGCGCAGAACACAAAGCTCTAAATGCAAAGTTTTCAAGCTACTTGTCAGCACTGCCTTGTCTGTGCCTGAGACACCTGACTGCAGACAGCACAAAGCAAGAGGTGCACAACAACCCACACCAGCTTTCACTTTTGTACAAAACTTGTTTTGCTTGGAGTAGGCTGTTTCTGTTCCCACTTTCTGTAGCGTAAACAGGCAAAGCAAAAGTCTCTGGAGTCATCCCAGGCAATTCCTCTCTCAATTTCAATTCCACAAAGATAAATTAAAAGTGGCTGACAAGGGATTTGATGCTAGAAACTAAGGTTAATGTTCTCACTGCTTCAGGTATGTTGATGATTAGCTCAGGATTGGTACTAGCCATGACAGAAAAAAACCTCTGAGCATGTCAGCAATGGAGCAGGTACCTGTAGTTAAAGGAATGGCAGCAATGCACTTTGCAGTACCCTAGCACACTGACAGGAAAGAGAACATCATGCAGCCACAAAAGATGGCAACAGCAACTCTCAGCATCTAGACATACCAGTGACATCTCCAGGAGCTTCCCTTCCCACCCGGGACAGCCTCCTCATGTGGGACATTCTCGCATCTGGAAATACCCACTTGACTAACAGCAGCACTAGGAATGGCCAAGAAGGCTCCCCTGACCACCAGCCCTTGTATATCACCCGTATCTTTGTCTCTGGAAATGTTTTGAAGCGACCACTGAACACCTTGAGGAGTTACGTATGTTCCTCTCCACAGCTAAAAACACTTCATTAGAGTCAGATCAAATATCAAGCACAGTCAAGGACAAATTAAACGACATTTAATTTCCCAGATCCATAAATCCACGTTCACAGGAGCTGTCTCTCTCCTGTTGCCATAGGAGCAGTGCTGGGAGCAATGCTCAGCCCACTCTGAGTAAGGCTGCATTGAAAAGGACCGTTCTTCCAGTAAAAATTAAACAACTCTCAGCCCAAAATAAAACATTCCTCCCCTTTCCGCCTTGCTGTTGTGAAGCACGTTAATGACTCCACCAAGCCATTTATGCAGCTGCTTTTGGACCAGCCTGCAAACTTGATAGGGAGGCACCCGCATGTGAATAAACAGCCGGGAGGCGAGGGCTGCCCTCAAGGCAATTACTTGCTGGCCCTTCCCCAAGGCTGGGGGCAGGAGAAAAGATAAAAAGAAGTCCCTGGCCCCAGAGCACACATCAATAAGCTCTACAAAAATCTCCCAGCCCCAAGCCATCGAGCACCTCACTCCCCCAGTTCCGCGGAGGGGCCCGGGAGCTGGGCTGGCTCGGGTTCTCTCCGCGCTCCAAATAAACACATGCCAAGGGCAGCTCCCCGTGAAGGGCACAGAGCACAGTCAGCATAGCAGCTCTGGCATGTGTCTCACTGGGTCTCGCTGGTTTTGGCTGGGATAGAGTCAGTTTTCTTCTTACTAGCTGGCACAGCGTAGTGGTTTGGCTTCAGTATGACAACAATGTCGGTAACAAACCTATGTTTTGGTTGTTGCTAAGTAGTGCTTACCCCAGACCGTGGTTAGTTTCCCACGCTGTACCAGGGAGGAAGACCACAAGAAGGGAGGAAACATGGCCAGGACAGCTGACCCAAACAGGCCAAAGGGATGTTCCAGAGAACATCAGGCTCAGCACAGAAACTGCGGGGAGTTGGCCTGGAGCCACCAATCACTGCAGAGGGACAGGCTGGGCATCAATCATTGAGGGCTGAGCAATTGTATTGCACATCATTTCTTCTTGGGGTTAATTCCTCTCTCACTCACCTTTCTACTACTACGTATTATTGTTATTATTATAATTACTACGTATTATTATATTTTACTTTTTTCCCAGTCGATAAACTGTTCTTCTCTCAAACCAAAAGTTTCAATTTTACTTTTTTTACTGATTCTCCTCCACATCCCACCAGGGTAGGGAGATGAGGGAGGATTGTGTGGCTGCCTGGTACACAGCTGCTGGCTGGGGCTAAACCATGACAGTGTATCCTCCACTCCATTTAGAGCTGGCAGGAAAAATAAACTGGAAAAGGGTTTCTCTACCAAATGTCAGCACAAACCAGCTGGACTTCAAACAAAGCAGGAAAATGCTGCAGGGGATTTCTCCACCAACTCACCCTCGTGCTACCTTATCACTCTCTGAACAAGCTTCAATAAAAGAAAGCCTAAAATTACTTTGAAACTTAATCCTCTTCACATTCACTCCTTGGAGGTCAATTTCAAGCCAAGAGGGACTGCATTATCTCATCTGATCTCCTGCTATTTTAAAGGTTAAAATTTTGGAGGCTAAAAGTAGTCCACTCTTCACTCTATAGTAGTACATTCTACCCTGGATTAACCATCCAATAGCAGGAAGATTCAAGAAGACTTCAGGAGATGGGAGAAACCACATACTTTGTTCCCTCAGGAGGCTCCCAAAATGTTGCTGGCACACATTCAGCATTCAGATTATTTCTTTCAGCTCAGTAGAAAACAGCAGAGCAATTTT
The DNA here is from genome assembly GCA_013390025.1 of Pitta sordida. Classification (NCBI taxonomy): domain Eukaryota; kingdom Metazoa; phylum Chordata; class Aves; order Passeriformes; family Pittidae; genus Pitta; species Pitta sordida. Next base: position 125,184 of record WEKX01022159.1, on the reverse strand, counting down.
GCTCTGCACATAAGAGACAGGAACATTGCAAACATCCGGTGCTGGGCAGACTCATTATCCATCTTCCAATTCATCCAATGCCATTAAGTGAGCAGAAGGGGAAAAGCAGTCCACAGCATGGCTCATTTGTAGGTTATTTAAGACACTCAGAACATCCTTCAATATTAAAAGCAAAACATACCCAAGAGAAAATCCAGGAGCAAGACAGTCAAAAGTTTTTGAAGAAACTGAGTAACTACCTTTACTACTAAATGCCCGCTGTGAGAACAAGGTCCCTCTAGTTTATAAAGAAATAGAGGAACCTAGAAAACAAATCGACCTGGAAGTAACCAGGTCAATTCTGGCACAGAAAATAATCCCTCTTTTACTGATCTCAGATGAAAGAGTGTCCTAGCACTGGCTACTCAGGGCCACCTCTCACTGCAGTGGTAAATGCTGACACAGCAGCACTATTTGACTCAATAAGCACTATCCCATGGTTAGACACAGGAAAACAAAAAAGGCCATGTATGTGTTCAGGCTGGTGCAAGGAGAAGGGGCCTCAGCTAACCACACATGGTTATCAATGGAAAAATTTGGGAGCATACTGCTGGTCCATAGCAGTTATGCCCATTGTACTCAGGGAAACACATTTCTAAATATACTGTTGCTAAGAATTACATAACTACAATAATTTAATCTGGATACTCTCACTGCTCTTATCTAAGTCGGCTTTCCTCTCCTTTTTTTCCTAAAACCTTTTTTTTTCCTTTTTTCTACAAGGAGGTTTTCTTCCACATGCAGATAGATGCAGCCAAAGTAAAGCTCATGACACAAGTGACAGCAGAGGTTTCCCTGTGCAACTATTTGCTTTTCCCTTCTCCCAGGCTTCTTGCAGGACACCTGTGAGACAGGATTCACTCTTCCACAGTGCACTGGGCAAAGGGCCCAGTGATGTCAGCAACCAGGATTTTACCTGGTGTAAGCACAGTGGTTTGAATTCCCTTTTTTTTCTCCTGTCTGGGGACACACTGCACACACCGGAGGCAAGCCCAGGGGAGTGCACAATGGACAGAGCAGGCCTTTGTTAAGCATTCCAGAGCCCATCTCTGAGGCTCAGCACCACCTCATTCCCCATGCATGAGCACAGGATCTCAGCAGGATGCCTGCACTCTTTGCCTGCTCAGGAGGAGGGAAAAAACCCACACAACTGGGACTCAAAGGTGCAGAAATCAGCCTGCCAGTTCTTCCTCCCCAAATACAGAAAGCAGTGTTCCCAGTAACAGGAAGTTTGTCCTCCCAAAAAGCCTCCAAGTGGACAAAGTACATCAGATCCCTCCTCATCTCTGGCAGACCTCTCACCTAAGCCTCTCAGCAAACATGGAAGAGCGACACTCCATATAGCAAGAGGGGACCTGCAACTAACCACTGCTCCGCTCCTCAGGAAGTTGTACTTCCACAGAGGACTGGTCTCATCCATTCTATGCTACAACAGCCAAAACCCACAAAGCTCAACACCATCCCATACGCATCTTCCTGGCACACAGCACCTGGCACACACACCCAGGACCCCTTCCTGCTCCAGCACTGTCTGCTCCAAGGCAGTGCTTTCCACACGTGTCCATGGCTTCTGTGCTCAGTGTACACTGCTGTGATGGCACACACAACTCCCCACCAACTCCCTGGGAGCACTGAATGCCACCCACAATGACCACGGAGAAAAACAGCAAACCACCTCTGTTTCCAGGGCAATGTGGGGGTGAGATATGGCATAGGAATTCCTCCCTTCTGGATTCCACCAAAGCTATTAAGAAATCCTGACATTCACAAGTCATGACTCCTGCCCGCCTTATCAGGCACCACAGAAGTCCCACTCACTGGCTGGCATGCCAGTAATGTCAGCGTGGCTGGGCATCTGCCAACTGGCTCTGTCAGCACATCAATTTGACAAAAATCATCCTTCCCCCTTATTTTCTTTATTCTTGCAGTGTGGGGGTCACTGAGGATCAGAGTACTACCTGAAAGCACAAGCATGGAGGCATTGCAGGTGCTACTCTGGCAGGTAACAGGTCAGCAATGCACTTCGGACGAAACAGAAACCTCTCCCCCAGTAATTCCTACCTCTAACCACTCTCAGTACCAGTTTTAACTGTATCTCATAGTGAAGGATCCAAATAACACATTGTTCATACTACAGCTATACTGGCACATCACACACTTACATTTAGAGAGCTTCCAAGGACTACTTTCAGCCTGTGTCAACCTTATTGCACTGTCCAAGGTGCACCCACCGAGCTGTACAACACTTCTGGCTCAGACTGGAGAGACATAACCACCCAAACAGCAATACCCAAATGCAGCCCAGACCACAAAACACACCTCTTTCTCTGCCATGCAATGCCAATAGGTAGTGCAAAACAGTCATTATCTCCTTCATCTCTCTCCTGTCTACTTCTTCATCATAGGAACAGAAGTGTTCCAGGGTGAGGTATCAGACATGTTTTCACCTTGCCCATTCATACAGTGCAGCCGATTTTTCTCCCACAGCATCTCCAAAAAATGTTTCTTCCTCTCAGCTTGTCCCTCTCCTACAGTGGCAAAGACACCTGGGAAAAGGCTGAAGATTCCAGCCCAACTCCAAAGCTTCTTAGGCGTGCACAACTCCCACGTTGCAGCTACAGGGACAAATTTCCCCAAAGCACAGGCACTTAGCCTTACAACTCTTTCCATTGCCCCAGCTCCCCGCTGCTGTTTTCTCTCCTATAAAAGTAAAGAGAACCTGGGCTGAACAAGTGAACTTTGCTCCTTTTGCGTTCAGCTCTGGCACCAGACAGATAAGAAACAATAGTCAATGCCAAACATTTTATGTCACCTACTTCTGCCTCAGTCGGTTTGTCTTTAATCAGTCTCACTACTGCTGCCAGGAACAACCTGTGGGTCTGAGTTACATCCTCCCTTCCACTCCCCATGTCTCATTTCCACCACTCTTAAGAGGCCATGCCACATCCCACATCCTCCACACTCACTCTCTCGGACACACTCACCTCAGCAGGCAGGAAAGGCCCACACGGATGCAGGCAATGCAGTGTTAACCATGAGTCAGTTGCAGTGTGTATTTGGTTGGCTGCACCCTGTGGATGGTACCTGTGGGTCAGCACCCAAATGAGTTTAAACAGCTGCCAAGGACCTTCCCTTAACTGCTGCAGAACATAATTCCTTATATCCTTCTTTATCCCACTAAGCCAGTATCCTGGGTCCAATAGTGACTGGCACTGCTGGCATCAAAACTGTGTGTGAAATACACACACACATACGTATCAATAATTCCATGAAAAGCCTCGTTGGCATGTCATAGCATCTATTCATGCCTGCATCCCTCTAAGGAGCAGGATGCACTTTCAGTCCTGCGTTGAGCTTACTGCACTCCTGCCTGAATGCACCTATGGAGCTGCACAGCTTTCCACCTTGGACTGGAGAGCCATAAACACCCAAACAGCATGAAGAACTCAGGTTAGAAACATAGACCAATCTGCTCATACCCAAATGCCCAGACTCCAAAACACAACTCTTATTCTGCCATGCAAGGCCAGGAGGGCAAAACAGTCATCACTCTCCAGCTCATTTTGCCAAGACGCGTATTATTGTCAGCACTCAGGACACAGGACTAATAGCACTGCCTGAATTCATTCCCCAGGATCCCAGTCTGTGGAGCTCACAAACAGAGGAGTCTGCCAGGCAGGACAGAGAGAAGCACAGAAGAGAGAGATGCCCATCAGCAGTGCTGCTATTACATTGCAGATCCTTGCCGAGAGAGCCTGGCAGCCAATGGTTTCTGTGCTGTGGGAAGGGATGGAATGAGGTGCTCTCTGCAGAACCGACAGAACAATTCATCTCCATTCCACAGACCTGCCATTCCTCAATTATTCTTCCACACCCTGGCTTCAGACAAGGGGTGGCAGGAAAAAGCACATTTCTCACAGACTGGGAAGATGGGTCACCATCCTGAGGGAAAGCTCTGTCAAAACGCACATGGAAAAAAGAATGGGGAAATGGGGTGTTTTCACAGTGACACTGTCCATTTTATTTCAGCTTTGCTGCGGCAAAAGAAAATTCACATTCAGGGTCTGAAAGACAGGAGGAGCAAGTGAGACAGAAAGGTCTTTACTTTTAGAATCTTGAAGGTTTTTAAACAATCAGAGAGACAGGTTTCTGCTCCTCACAGCCAGGGAAGCTGAGAAGAGATGTCATTTCCCTCAGGCTTCCATGACCTCAGCTGTCAGTGCACATGGTCAGGGAGAGATGGAGATAAGTCAGTGTTGAGTCCAACAGCCAAGCTGAGGAGCAAGAGAACATCCTCTCAGGAGGTTTCAAGAGCAAGATTGAAGAGGCCACTGGGGATAGCAATGGTAGACTGGGACAAGAAAAAACAAAGCTCTCCCTTTCCAATTTTCAGAGTCAGGGTTTTGTTATTTTTCTTTCTAAGCTTCTGTCTTAAAAAGAGGAACAGCATGACCGCTTTATAAATGACCACATCATCTGGAAACACCAGACAGGATAGTTTGCCACACGCAGGTGGACATGGCAATAGAAATGTTACACGTAAATACTTTCCTTCTAGGTATAACAAGTAGCTCAATGCACTCCTTAGAGCAGAATCCAAACTATGCAGAAGCAACAAGTACATTTACCTGTGGGAATAAAAGCACATTTACCTTGTTAGAAGAGACACAGGCCACCAGTCAACCTCTTCAAGGCTGTCTCAAGGGCAAGGGAGATGTTGCCTTCCACGTATGTGCAATGGAAACTGCTAGAGTTGTGATACAGCTTTTATTAGCTGGAACAACACAATACGCCCACTGGAAACTTTGTAAGGGGAAAGACAACACTTCATGAGCCACTCCCACCTAGCATTTTTGCTTGACAAGGGAATACAAGCAGCTTTCTTCCACCCTCTGGTTGAAGAATCTCTCACACCCAAACACACAAAGTTCCGGAGGCTGCACTGAAAGAGGCCTTTGCAGAGCCAAGGTTTTGATTGTGTGGGCCTTACTGTATTTGAAGACAAGTCTCAAAATCCTCTCCACTTCCAACCTGGCATGACTTCCCTCTGCAGAAGGGGCTTGGGAAACTAAAGCTTTGGAGAAAAATCTTCTTAAATTGGTATTCCCTGCTTAGCCAGAAGACAGCTTTTGTATTAAATCCAAGAGGAGAACCACAACCCAAACAGGACTGTGGTAGTTCCTCTTACTCAGCACTCCACTCTGCACTAAGAATAAACCACCTTTAACATACCTGTTTTGAGGCAGGTGAAAGAAAACTTGACTGTTATACCACAGGACAGACTCACCACCTCAGACTCCAGAGTAAAATGAAGTGTCACACACGGAACATTGCTTCAAGCACTCAGAAGAGGCACATTCTTACTGTTTCCTAGAGCTGACATACAGCAGGGACTGCCAGGACTTTCACCAGGCAACTGGGGGTCATTCTACTCCACTGCAGAAAGACTCCACCAACCCATTATTTTTAAAAAGCCACAAGCCAATGAACAGATGCAACAGTCAGGATTGAAAGATGCTTTTTGCAGAAATACAGCATATGGACAAGAAGGAAATTACAGGTCAGAAACTCAAAGACATCATCAGCAAACTATAGAGTAAGGATGTGATCTGAGGAGAGTTACTTGGAGGAGCTCAAAAGGTGCAACCTCTTCCAGCTCACAACCCAAGCATCTCAAAGCTTGACTCAAAGTACTGGCACTCAAGCACAGCTGTAGAAAACCACTGTCCAGGCCTACCTGTGCAGGCAAGCATTATGCCTTTGACAGGGACCCATCACTGGATGCCTCACATAAGGCATAAGTGATGCTGCCCCGGCTTCCAACAATCCAATTCCTTATCGTCCAGCTTACAACAACCTGCAGACTGGGAACTGCCTGTCCTAGGCACACAAACTGCTTCAGAGAATACAAATACACTAAAACTTTTCCATCAACTTTTCCAGTTTCTGTGAGCGCAGCAACAGCTCAGCAGAGACAGACACTCTGTCCCTCCATCACAGGCAGTCCTCTTTGGCAGGAGTGAGAGTCACCCAGGAAGATCGGGACGGACCTTTGGTGACACGCTGAGAGACTCTTCAGCCTCCACAGAGGCAGCAGACACCCATCACACTAAAACCTTCCCTGAGCATCTTGGCAACAGCCTCACAGGGGGCAAAGGAAACACATTTTGGCAAAAGGCTCTTATTTCAAACCTGTTTGAACAAAATGGCCACCACTGGGCCACCTCCGATGGGCGATGCCACTTTAATCAACACTTGTTCTAGGAGGCACCATGCGAACAAGACAGGCGGGAAGAGCTGTAGGGCAACAAAGGAAGTGAAGCAGTGTCATTTAAGGAATGCTACAGAGCAGTGTGAAATAAAGCTATGTCACTGCTGAAATTCAACAGGATGCTACAACATATTCCTTACTAAAGTCATCAGGAAAAGCCATACTTCTGCAAAACTTACAGTAGTCTATATTGTTTATGAGATGACACAGAGCAAAGACCACTGGCAATAATTCCCCATGGCAAGCAACACGGCGGTGCAACAATAACCCATTAACACCAGCTCCACATCTGATCCACTTCCAGAAAATGAAGGAAACAGAACATTGCCTGGCCTGTGTGGTAAGTAAGGGTTCACTCTCTCCCTCCTCCGCCTCCAAGGGTCCTACAAACCCAGCATAAAGGCCAAGTCTTTATTGGTACAGCAGGGAGACTTAACAAAAGGCACAGTAATCGGTTCACAAGATTATGGCGATATTCAGAACACCTTTACTAAGGCACGGGCTGTGCACAGCTTTTGACACTCCCTGCAACAGGTTAAAACACTTTTCTAGGAGAAAAAAACCAACCAACCAAACATGGGCCAAGACCCTGCGAAGCCGAGCAATGCCACGGGGAGCTGGAGGGAAGCAAAGCAGCGCTGCCATAGAACCGGGGTCGGGTGACGGCGGCCAGGTACCAACGGGCCCGGGGTGCCAGGAGGGCGCAGCCGGGGCCCCGCTGNCCGTGGCCCCCCCGGGTGGTGCTGCCCGTACCGAGCAGAGCGGCCACCGCGGCGGGCCCGGCAGCGCTGAGCTCTGCTCCCGGGCCTCCGCTGCCATTTCCATTGCCGCAGGCAACACGTTACAGCGAACTCCGACTGGAGGGGCTTTTTTTTTTTAAGTGTCAGACCTGTTTATTAAAGAGTTTTCCATGAAACACTCTGTAATTAAAGATCGAGCCCTGACCGGCACGTTGTCTCATCCTTCCATTACCTCACTTGAGCCGCAGCCCACATACCTCCGTGCTAAGCGGCAGCTCTGCCCGTGGGGCTGCTCCCAGGGGACACCCTTGCCCGCTCCCCCCCATGGATGAATAGCCTCATACAGTTTTCAGGGGTGGGGTTAAGAGAGACAATCCGAGCAGGGAGGGAGGGAAAAGGCGAGTTTAGGACCTCCTGGGTGCTTACCTCCAGTGAGATGCGACCCGTCCGTGTGCTCAACTCGCAAATGTTTCCATCCTTCCCAAGGTGTAAAGGCACTTCTCTATTCCTCGGCCCATGGGAATTCTGCCTAAGCTTTATCTTGGAGCCGCTGGAGAGCCAAGTGATCGAGTAGAGCCCTGGGGGACCAGCTCACGGTCACACACTGGCAGTTTTCTTGCAGGGAGTATATGGCAGAGCCCGGAAGCCACAAGAGACACCAGCCCTTTCTCCAGGCCCTGGCCCTCCTTGGCAGAGCCCTGACTGCCCTGCCATGCTGGGCTGCCGGCTTCTTGCCATGTCCAGGGATTTCATGCACAAAAAGGAAAAAACATAACCCCCTACCCTGGCAGATTTGGGTCAGCAGATGTCATGACCAGGCACACACGGTGCCTGTGCAGAAATCGCGTGCTTGGGAGAGCTTGTGGGTAAAGGCAAGAGACACCACAGGACCCTTACCTCCCAGTTCTCAGCTTATTGCTGGAGTAATAGATATTTACTGGAGATACCGGTTTATCTTGGAAAGACTCATGTTATCCAGTCAGGTGTCCTGTGGGCTAGTAATTTCAGAAGAAGTACACTTGTGTTTGCAGATCAGGGCCTTACCAAACCACATGGCTTGGTACGTATATAAAACATGCCTTGCAGGCTGGAGAGTCTGGAGCAGGATTATTGTAGCTATACCAACTGAAATCTGTCTGTTTATGAGTCAAATGGAAATAAGTAATGAGCATCTGCTAACAAAGCTCTGAACTGCAGAACCATGCATCTCTTGACATTGAGGAAGAGATTCCTGAACAGAACATTTAAAGGTGTATAGCATAGGCTGTGAGATACGTTTATATTTAGAGATGAAGTACTTGGTCAATACATATATATATATATTTACTACATACTATAGTAAAAACAGCATGAAAAGACACAGAAAAAGGTGACAGGACAGAAAATAATGTGTGAGTGGCTGCAAAATGCCCATAGCAGAACTCATTAAATGTGTGTAAATGGAAACTGTCCCTCAGAGTTCAGGCTGGTGGAATAAAGAAGGTAGAAGAACGCATCTCAAACCTCTGCAATTCCAGCATTTGTCCTATGGGAAAGCTTTAAACCTAACACTGTGGCTTAATGCACTCTTTTCAGCCCTGTTTTGGCTTTTCAAAGAGATGCTGTCAGGCTAATCCTCTTATGCTTACCCTTAGCATATTAACATGAAAGAGACAAGTGAAACGAAAAGCCCTTTGCCAGCACGCAGAGATTTGTGGGACCATGGCTGTTTATAGGAACAACTGGTTGTTTTTTTCTTTTGCCCCTAAATCTGACTGTATACACAGCTGCACTGTTGCAAGTGCCAGGATAAGGCTTCCCAGGCTATAACAAGAGTACTTTCTTGTGATGCAGTTTAAAAATGCCTTACAGAGTATATGCAAAAAGTAACTTGTTCACTAAGACACTGCAGCCAATATGGTGAAGGAATGTCTTTATTGTCTGTACTGTATGCACAGTAAGAAAACATGGTTAAGGTTGTACATTAAAAGAACCTAGTATATAGTTCTTACGACTGCAATATGACAGCACTGGTCAAGGTAATACACAGACTGCCCGAATTTGTGTCTCAGCTGTAATTTCATGCCCTTGTCTGTAATGTGCTCTGTACAGAGTATGGGACTCCCAAGAACATTAGTTGCTGCTTGCTTCCTTCTGCAGCAACTTCCCAAATCCTGCTGATACAGGTAAGTAACTGTGAACATTACTGATGTGCCATGACTGAAGACAGCAGTTGTTGGTCAGCCCCTTCATGTTAACTGGCACCTGGAGCTCCCCCAATTCAGGTGGTGTATTCAACCTGTTCAACAGATGACAATACCTGTGCTCCTTCATGTGCATACTGGTTAGAAAGCCATGTCTATGTTCATAAAAGAGATATTTTCTGAAAACAGAGATGTCTTCCCTTTCCACATATTGTTTCTTGCAAACACCAGGAATTCCGCTGCTGGTGTTATTCTAGGCTCCACACCAGCTACCCTGGTTCTGGACCTCTCCTGGCTTTCTGATTCCCAGTTTCTGGAAGGAATTACTGCAGTTAAACACAGTGTGAACCACAGCTAGCCAACAGTAGGGACTGAGCAGGAGCTTATTACTTTTAGCTATTCCTCTTACTTAGAAATCCTGCTCTTCCAAAGAAAAACTTCCTTTTTCCTATCAGGACGAAAGGGCACCAGGTGGAAGCATGGAAATTCTTTGTAACACTGTTGGTCTGTAGGTGACTCAGAGCACTTTTCCTGCATGGGATATTCCCATAGAAACATCTGCAATAAATAGACATTCAGAGTAACCGCCTTGTCCCAAGAGAGGAAAGACAGCGGACAAGTGCATGCCTTCCCTATGCTACCATGTTGAGGGGAATGCTTTACAGCTGCAGTAACATCTTGTGTCTAAAATGTCAGTCACATAAGAGAAACAGGCTCAAAGATGAAGGGGAACAGGGCATTACCAAAAAGCTCACTTAGTACTACAAGGCTTTATGAGCAACGGAGCTATGAAACAGAAAGCATCACACCAGATGCTCCATGCCCAGGCAGCTGCAGCTATGTCACAGGCACATTGCTGGGGCTAACTTCTACCTCAGCCCGTGCCTCCCCTCCCTCTGCTTTGCCCCAGTCCTGAGTGACTAGAAAGCCCTTTCCCAATAGAACAGATTCAGTCCAACTCTTTCTCAGAAGGCTGCACCAGGAAAGCAAACTTGTTGCACAAGGTCACTGCAAGAGAAAAGGATACATTTGACGCAGGCAGCTGCCATGTGCTTCCAGCCCTTGTACGTTTGAAAGCACTGGGGTAAGCTGGCAGGGTGGGATCTCTCAGAACTGCAGGCAAGCCAGTTCTGAGTTGTTGAATATTCTTTGGGAAGAGATAGGAGAATGGGAGGAAACATGCAGTGTTCAGCCTTAAAACAGACTATATATGGCTCCCCTAGTCTGTACAAGTTATGAATCAGCAGCACATGCCAGTGCCTGTGAGTTCCAGGGCAACTGATCCATGTTTTGTAAACAGTATGAGAGGGACAGTGACAAGGTCCATTGGGGTAACAATGGATGAAAGCCACTGGGATGACTTATTCTATCAGTTCATACTATATTCACATGGGATCAGTTAACTACAACATTGACAAGTCCAACCTAATTTCACAGTAAATATAAGGTCATATCCAGATCTTACAAGTGGTGGAAGTATTCTCATCACAGCAGGACCTCAGCTGAGTGCTCCTGTCACAGAACCAGGAGGACATGCTACTCTCCAAGAATGATGGATTACTACTTAGAACTAGCCCAAATTTAAAATATGTCATTTCTTTACCTCTTACACTAAAATTCTATTTAACTCAGCAGCCATTGTGTCCTCCACTCTGCTGATAAGCCACTTTTTATGAAAGAGAAAAGAAACAAGACTTCATCATCCCTTTACAGGGAAGCAGCCTCTCTAGACTGAAGGGCTAGTTTTTGCTATTAGCCAAGACCAGCCAAATTCCCCCAAAGAAACAGAGGACCACGGCTGCAAGCAAAGTTCGGAAACGAAACAATGCAGATAATATGCACATTTTAGCCTGATTTAATGCCTTGAAAGTCACAGACTGGGAAAAGCTGCAGCTTCCCAAAAATTCAGCAGAGCTAATACCATCAGATTCAGTTTGCTTGAAAGGAACGACCAGCTTCATGAAGCAGTGTTGGCACATCTCTTGCTGACACATGAATGTGCCTTATGTGCAGCACCCTTTCCTCCTGCTGATATCTTCCAGTTGCAGGGCATTCTCCCTCTGCCTGTCTTCTTGTGCTGTCAACAACCTGAAAAGAGCGACACAGATCAAGAACACAACCTGGTGATTGAGATCTTCCTGCCATGGCATTTGCCTCTGCCTTTTGCTCCCCACCAATTTAGGATTGTAAGAAGCAACTGGCCCAAAGACAGGACTTCTCTGGAAGTGGGGCTAGAAAAACCATACAGAAAATGAGCATGAATTTTCAGGGAACAAGGGAAGAAACTGGTCACATACAAGAGGAGATCACATGGCTTAGTAGTCAGAGCACCAGACTGGCGTGTGAGTGGTCTGTGCCTTCTACCCAAGCTTCCACATTGACGTCAGACTCTCAGGCTGTTTGCTTCACCTGTCTGGGCCATCTTGTGCAGCAGCATGGCAATAAAGCACACTGAAGGCCTGTGCTATGGGAGATGTAACTGACCTAGCTGGAAAGTAAATCATCCCAGTTAATGAGCAGCTAAATCCTGCCATGGATTTAACAGAGATGATGCAGGAGGAGGTGAAGGGATAAAGGAAAACAAAAGGATAGTTTCCTTGCAAGATTTCAAATATGTTTTTCAAAACTACCTGTTTCTTTAAAAACTAAAAATCTTAGAGCACATTTCTTTCAGCCTAACAAAGTGCCTTATCTCCCTTTAAAACTTTGTATTGCCTCCAAAACGGCATGGCCTGTACAATGCTTATTAAGACAGGGAAGAAAAAACCCAAAGAGCTGCATGCAGACTTCCAAAATACATACCAACCTAAAATCTGTGATAGTACACAAAGGTTTTGTGCTGAAATATTCAAATTGAACTCCCAATCTTGAAACAGGCAGCTCTGCTAGATGAAGCATTGTGTGTGAAAACATCTAGTGTATACATGGTGCTCTCCAGGCACAGAACACAAGGACCTGGAGTCAGAGTCAGGTCTTTTTTTGACATAGCAGTAAGTCAGTCTCTGACACGCCCCTCTTCTTTCCCATTCCCCAGGAGAGCCCACACCTATCACCTATAACTGAGGAAATATCCCAGGGTGGCTGTTCTTGTTCACTGACCTGGCCATGTGCAGCATGGGCTCCCTGATGTTATAGCCGGTCACTGCACTGCACTCATAGAAGATAGCCTTGTATTCCTGCAGAGAGCACAGCAAGCATTCATGTTGGCTTCCACCTTTTCACCACCATTCACCCACCTCCTTGAGAGCTACTCCACCTCCGTCACTGGGAACTCTTCTAAAAGCAGCTGGGGCCAGAAGAGTGGCTGCTACCACCCTGCTCACCAACACAGGAAAAGGAAATGCCCTTTTCAGCACTGGGGACCCAGCCAGAGTATCCAAAATGGAGCACTGGGGAAATTGTTCGAGAAGAGAAAACATGTGCTCGGATTTTAATTCCCTTACCTTTGTGTTGCAGAGTTCAGAAAATGGGGAACACCTTTGAAACTCTGCCTTCCCCCACCCTGGGTCCAAGGTCCCAGCAGGCATGCAGACAAGGGGGTAAGGAAAGACATAGGATGATGTTGCATTAAGGAGTCCTCAAATGGGAAAATAGCCATGCATATTCCCTTTGGAAGGACTCCAAGGTGGCATCCAGCCTCAAGGGAAAAAAATAAGCTTGCCTCAAGGGTCATTGTCTGCCACACATGAGCCACCACATCATCCTCTCTGGTACTAGAGAGACCCCAGTACACATTTACATTGGAGAAATGGGGGATGGGAGGGAGAGGGAAGGTACCATACTGGAAAATGGCGCCAAGAAGGGCTTTCTGCCGGCCAAGCTGCCCTGCTCACAACTGGAGGGAACAGAGCACAGAGTCACACCTTTGCCAGCCTTTCCCCCTCCACCTTGGGCACGTTTTGGATCTCTCCCTGCACAGCATCCATTTTATTTCCGAGCAAAAAGACTACAGCTCCATCCTCAATACCTTCCTGCAAAGGAAAAAGAGTAAAGCACATTGGAGACTGAGGGGAAGGAGGGAATGAACTTGGAGCAGATCCTTCCAGCTCGTGAAAACAAGACCTCCAGGAGCAGCAGGACTGGACCCTTTAGCTCATTAAAGGGTCATTCCTTCAGTAGCCCCAGGGATTTGTGGAAGTAACTTAAACTACTGGAATGTATTCCAAATGTTTGGTATCTTCAACTGGGATGCTGAGAGAGGGGAGAAAGGACATGAGTTCCTCTCAGGGAAATAACAAACCCAAATAAAAGCAGCTTGCCCCATAGGCTGTTGGGAATTTGAGATCAGCAGGTAGAGCTTCTCAGTGAGTTCAATAATTTTTTTGTGCATGTGTGGTCTTATTCATCTGATGTGCTAAACTAAATGATCCCTTGCTAAAAATCCAATGGCCGAGCAAGCTAAGCAACCTTCAACTCTTATATACTATCTCTATAAGGACTGCTTATTCATAGGCAATTGCTGGAGCCCCTTACATCTGGTAAAACTTCTTCGGGTTCCACTGGCTCACTAGAACATTGCCAGAGTATGAACAGGGCTCAAAGTTATTTCCAAACTTGATTGCCCTGTATGACATAATACAGTACCTGAACAGCTTCAAAACAAGATAAATAACACAGATGGGGACAGGAAAAGAAGATAGATATTAAACGTTACAGGTTGCATGCACTTTGCTTTTCTCTGTGCTTAGTTTAAGCTTCCTGAAAGGAGCCTGATTTTCAGAGGCTGGTTAGTTTTGAAAAGCTTAACCTTTGATCTTTTAGAGTCCAAAGAAATAGCTAAGTTGTTGGAAAAAACAAGCCACAGATGAAGACTTATATTGAGAGTTTGGAAATAAATTTTTAAAAAGGAAAAAATTATCAATTGTTAAAGTTGGAGTAAACAAGGAGAACAAAAAAACCCCCACCTATTACTAATACTTCAGTCTCATCTAGAAATCAAGCAGAGTCAGGATGTGACTGTATGAAATGCTCTGTACTCATGCTGCAGGTCTGAGCCTAAATACACCAGGGACATCTCCACTGCCTGTGCTTAGGTTGGACGCCAGGAGATCTCCCTGCCTGAGCACAAATGTGATGTGACCATGTTTAGGAGATACTGCCAACGTACACAGGCTGCTTACAAGGCTCCTACAGACTGCAGTTTGGGAAGGTCCCACCACATTCTGCCACAGAAGCAATCATCCTTTATTTAATGGTCTACCGCAGGTTTTGGCGTCTTCAACACATAGCCCCTGGTCCCCAGACTGACTACAACAGGCAGGACACAGCATCTGCTTTGAAAATTCAACTTCACCAAGTCAATAGGACTTCCTGGGGCACTGAGAACATCCCTCCCAGATCAAGTGCCGGAGCTGGTCTGGAGCAAGGCAGTAGCAATACCATTGGTATTGGAGGGCCGAGATCCCACTCTCACCTGGATGCTGCTCATCCAGTTCCGCACCGCCATGAAGGAGCACTCGGCCGTAATGTCGTACATCACCAGTATCCCATCTGCCTTCCGGAAATACTGCTTGGTAATGCTCCGAAACCTGAGCCCAAACAAAACCAAAGGCACTCTCAGAACCACAGCTGTGTGATGGCAAGAAACAGGGCTGGATTTTCTGTCTTTCACCGCAGGCTCTCTGCAAGGCCTGGCAGCCTCCATATGTGACGTGTCCCCTGGTGTGTACACCCTGGAGACAGGTCAGATCCTTGCTCCTCTGAGCCAGGCCACACAGCTGTGGGTAAGCAGGAGTCTTTCCAAATGGATAGTGCTAAGAAAGCAGGAAGGAAGACGTTTGCAGGTCAGGAAGAAAGAAACAGAAGAATCTCTTTAGGTGAAAAAGAAAAAGTTAATTACCTATGAAAAGGGAAATTGATGGAAAAAACATGATCTTCCTCTAGAATCTGGAAGAATCTGCAGACTAAGCTAGGCATGCATAATGTCTGCCCAACTGCTGCCAAAACAGCAATTAAGATCTCAGCATCAATACAGTCTGTTTCCAGTTTTGAATCTATAAATCAGTAGCATCATACATAAAATATCAGAATTTAAACATAATTTCCAGGAAAAATTCTCGTCAGCCCCCTACTTTGCCTTGTCCATACTAATTAAAATTACAGCCTTGTATTTCATGAATTCCAACTACATACGCCCCCAAGAAAACAGAACAACAAAAAACAAACCAACCAAAACACCCCACAAAACAAAGCAAACAAAACACCAACAATCCCTCCAAACCTTAAAATGTGTAAGCAGTTTTTGACAGAGTCATGATATAACCACAGTGATTGCAATCTGATGGAATTAAATGTAAAACAAGTACTTGGATCTCACTGAAGAGCTGTGTATTTCAGCTCTGCACAGGATAACAAATGCTCCTATTCTATTAAGAGCCAAAAATACCTGCAGCAAGCTGTGACCTTCCCGAACTCTTCAGATGATTGCCTGAAGCCTGATCTTTCTCACTACAATAAGGGGATGACATTCTGGCAACTACCTAACTGGGGAAAGCACAGATTGTATCTTTTGCAGTCAAGGTGCACACCTCTGGAACTGCTGGACAGGATAGATACTCCAGAAAAAAACACCAAAGGCAACATGCACCTGTCTCAGGGAAATCACCAAGGAATTCTCCTTGCATCCTCCAAGGGGTTCTTCTATCTCTTCCATAGTATATTTACAGTTGGACATCTCCATTTAGAAGTAATTAGTATTCCTCCAGAAGTAGAAAAGGCTTTTGCTTCTTCCCAGGTCTCCTATTTCTGATCAGCATTGAGCCAAGTTCTTTCCTACAACTGCACATCTAAGGCTTGCCAATGCTGCAGAGGCCTATGCTAAAGATGCTTCTGCAGAGAAAATATCCTGAATTTGGCCCTGATGCAATCTAGCCTCAGTAAAATGTCCCATTTTAAGTCATAACTCCCCTTACTGCTTGGTTTTAACACTGAAATAACCACAGGAGTCCTTTCAGAAATCATCACTTCTTCAGCGTGAAGCTTGATTTTGGAAGAGATAGTTGCTTTTCAATAGAAACTCCTACTTAGTACATTCCCACAGGTCTGCATGGTCTAGCTGGCTGAGGCAGACAGCATCATTGGCATAGTTTAAGATTATAATGTTCCCATGACCTCAGCTGCCTCCTGAAGGCCTGCTCCCATAACATATTTAGCTCTAAATACCCTGTACTTATTTTTGTCAGGCCCTTGAGATTCACGGTCCTCTTGAAATAGGTTTTCATCTTACGCTTCAAAGTGTATCCTAAGTAAAATACAATTTACATGAAGGTAGCAATGGACTTTCATCTCTAGCAGCAAATAATGGTAAAGTGTATCCTCTAGTACTCTGATTGTCACCAACAGTGCTGATAACATTTAGAGATGGCCCATGCTTTTGAAACTAGAGGCCTTCAAATGGGGAACCCATGGTCACTATCACAAAAAGCTGCACAGTCCCTCTCTCAAGGATTATTACTTCCACAGGTCTGTCAGCAAAAGGGACCAGTAACCTCACTGACAGAGTCCAGGGTAGTTCCAATCACGTTTCCCACAGATCAGACTAATTCAGCTGGCTTTAACAGCTGGAGAGCTTTGCAAATCCTTCCCACCCTCTGAATAGCAAGTGGTGTGAGCAGCTGGGGACAGGAGTAGCACAACTGAATCGGAGGACAGAATGTCTATCCAGAGCCTCAGTTTCTATCCTAATCTGCAGCCCCGTCCTGCAGCTTTTCCCAGAAACAGACTGATGTAGGGGAGCTTTAAACCACACACCATACAGTGATCCATGGATGACTGCCTCGAGCCACAAGCATGCATATGGAAAACTACTTTTCTGCTAATCCTCAGAGTGATTTCCCCTGGCCCTGCTTCACAGCCATAGCTTTTAGAAATCTCTGAAACAGAACTTCGCTGCAGGTTCAGCACTGGAGTAGCCGCCATGACCCCTCTGGTCCTTCTGAAGCTAAGTTTTCCCAGAAATAGAAACCAGCTGCATGCAGTCTTTCCCTTTCTTACACTGAGCGTGGCAGTAGGGCACCCTCACAGAAACTACGTACTTACCTTTCTTGTCCAGCTGTATCCCACAGCTGCAAGGCAACCTGGGTGTTATCCACCATTAGACTCTTCACCTGGTAATCGATGCCTGTGAGGAAGGTAACAACGATCATAAGGTAGGACGGGGAGAGAGCAGCTTGCTATTATAATGTGTATATATATATATATTATAACTCTGTTTTGTTCAGAGAAATTGCAAGATGAACTCAGTCCTGGGAGAGGGACCATCTTTACCTCTAGTTGGGCTATAATACAGGAAAAAAAAGCATTTGTCCAGGCTGACAGTCCCACCCTTCTTATCCAGAAGAGTCAGGGGTCCTATTACTTACCGATAGTTGCATTGAGCTCAGCCAAGAACCTGCCATAGCAGAACCGGTGGATAAAGGAGCTCTTCCCAACACCAGAGTTCCCTACAAACACCACTTTAAAGATGCGATCTGGGGAACAGCTGGCTGGTTCCAGTGCCTGGAGCTACAATGGAAGAAAGAATCACAGTTTTGAAAGGCCCAGCTGCAGGCTGTGCTTTGATTTAGGCATTGGACCCCAGCACTATAAACCTATGGAGCTGGAGTTAGATGGGAAAAGAAGCAGAAACCCTCCAGTCCCTGGTAGCAGGTGTTTGCGGAAGAACCCCAAATAACTACACTCACCCTGGTTTCAGTTCCAATGGGCTGTGCTCTAGGAGGCAGTGGAGCATCATCTAAGCCATCTGCGTTTCTTCTGCAGTCAGTGTCACCCTTCAAATTCATCTTAGACCATTCAGTATCTGGTGCCAAGGGCCATATCTCCTTGTCTCCGCCATTCTCTCTGAAGTCTGTGCTGCTGCCTTCTCCTGTCTTTATCCACATCCTGTCGCCTGGGAAGTATTTACAGTTCTTTCTGTTGGGTTCTTCCACTGCCATATCCACTAGGAAGGTGAAGGGAAGGTCCACAGAGGCCACTTGTCTGTATTAAGGCCACAGGCATCAAAAACAGAGTGGGAGGGTAGGGATTGAGGGGATAGGGAAGAGGAGGTTGCAAAGTCCCCAAATAACCAATACAATCCAATTAGTGCACTGTTTGCAGGAAACCGTACTTGATACATGCACTCCCCATACTCCCTGTGCCTAAGGCATCAGCAGCACCTCGATGAGAAAAGCGAGACAGCTCATCTGAGCTATGCTGTACCAATGTCTGAGATATGTGCCGACGAATATTTCATTGATTTTAATAGAAGTTGCCAACTTCTGGATTTTTCAAGAATTCTTTGCCTCTTGCTTCCCTCAGTACTGAAAAATGAGGCACACCATACAAAGGTGGCAAAAATAAAACCTCTTTCTAAAAACAAGCAAACAAAAATCCAAACCACAAATACTCCTCTATTTTTGTTACCAAATGCAAAACAAAGAAGTACTTAACAAAGGTTTTGAGGTTAGTGAAGAGGGTTTTGACTGCAGGCAGCAGGGCATGGGCTGTCTGATATCCTCAGGAGGCTGTATGCAGTGTGCCCTCTGCTGCAGACATGTAGCTGTGCTCCAGGGAACCTGTGTACCAGAGCTGTACCGAGTTCAGGCAGCAGAATTCTGCCACAGGTGTGCAAATTCCAGTGAACATGCTCACACGGGTGTTACTTTGCCTGGTCTCCTCTATTTACCTGGCCAAGGTAAGGGATCCAGGACCCAAAAGATGTCTCTTTCTAGAGCTTCCAACCAGCCACACTGCCTCTCAATGGCAAGAAATGCTTAGGAGCCCTGGTAGTGGGGGAATAGGTTCTGCACAGACTATGCTCATACTAGAGCAGGCTGAGGCACTTTGCTGACAGGGGGCAGAGCTGACATGGTAAGTGGAGGAACAAAAAGAACTAGACAAAGGGAACGGAACAGTTAGAACTCAACCGAAAGGCTTTATCCATCACAGATATCTCCATTGTCTTCCCTGGCCAGCAGGTTGCATTTGGAAGCAAATTAAAGTGACCCGAGGCTTACTATAGTTAGTCTCTTCAGAGGCAGTACATTCCACCTCTCTTTGCACTATGTATTTTTCTCTTGCTAGTAGTGCAAGAATCAAGACAACTCTTCTTTCTCACTCCTACAAGTACACATCATCCAGGTTGCAAAATTCTCCTGCTGCCATTCCTACACTGTTTCCATAAAAGGGAGCTCACTTTCTTGGTTGTCCTCTCTGCATCTGTCCTATGCCAGCCTAGAGCCAGACCTGCTGCAACCTCTCCCTGATGAAAATTGGCACATAGTCCCAGACTCAGGCACTGGGGAACAGCCCCCATCGCCCAAGGCTGGCACAAGTCACACAATGAGGGGCTGAGATTCAAGGGCCTCTTTAGGAAGAAGACCCCTTTAGGATAAAGGGACCAACAAAACTTTCTGAACAGTGACTTCAGATCTAATTGGTTTTATTCGTCTTTCTCATGCAATGTGGTGTGACATAGCACTTGGACAAAGACAGGGCCAGCAACTACTTCTCCCCTTCTCACATCATCCTTACTGCCAGAATTCTCCACCTGTTAAGCCTTTTCCGTGGATTTATGCCAGCTAGAAGGATCTTTGCAAGAAATAGTTGGGGAGGAAGATGGGAGAACTTGGTTGTCTGATTTGATGTATAGCATGTGTGCCAGTCACACAGCCATGAAGGAGCTCTGCCTCAGAGCTATCCAAGCAACCTCCTTGCCTGTGCTCAAGAATCATCCCTGCTCCACAGTTCACCTGGTTTTCCATCTGTCTGTGATCAAAGAAGCCTGGAGCTCAATTCTTAAAAGCCACTACAAGAACTGCAGCTATTAACGGTGAGTTGAAGCCGGGAGAAACTCTGAGACTAAACCTATGTCACTGGTCAACACCAGGAGAAACTGGGGAACAATGGAACCTTCTGCAGTGACCTGTTAAGAATCAGGGAAGTATGCTGCCTTTAAAATTTGTTTGGGGCTAGCAGTTGCAGTGAGATCCAGCTCCAAGCCACGTCATGGCTGGGCTGGCCTCCCCTGCCTCCCAGAATACCCAGGCTGTTGGCCAATATTGTGCTGGTCACACAACTAGTTCACAAGGGCTGATGCTACATACCAGTACGGCTCAGGAAGGAAGGCATACATGGGTATTGAAGCCTTTGTGCTGTCTGCCTGCTTCGTGGGAAAAAAAAGAAAAGGCCTAGGCCACACAGATATGTTGCCTGCCCCGACTGAAGTCTGGTATTCTAGGTGGGCATTTGCATAGGTATAGAGGAAGATGGGCAGGATGAACCCACATGGAGCCAGGCCCTCTCCTTGAGGCTTTCACCTGCCAGAAAGAATCCAATCGTTGTGCAACTCCTGCCTGCTCCTATGCCCCAGGGGTATGAGCTCTAGCATGAGCCACCAGTGGACAGGATTTCTGCCTGGGGAGGAACTGGCACACTTGGGAATTGGTCCAGTCATTTCAGTAGAGCTGCCTGGCTCAGTGAAAGGCAGCTTTTGTGACTCCTATCCCATGAGCAGTCATAAATCTTCTGATGGCATTTAGGTTTGCTCCCCCATTGCCACAGGTAAAAGCAGCAGGGGTGCGTGCCACTTCCCAGTGGAAATTAATTACGTAATGGTATCCTCAGCTCCATGATGAGCCAACGCTACCTGATGCCAAGAGGCTACTTGAGACACACAAAACCTGTACCCCCTCCCCGTACTCTCAAAACCAGCCAGCACCAAGGTGGGAGAACTCAACACAGGACACAGCTTGACTGACAGGATACTCCAGTGGGCACGGACTGACACCATGAACACAACACAGACACCCATCTAACCGTTTGACCAGCTTGTTGTCCAGCAGGTAACTGCCTAGCACTGACCCTTTCTTCAACAGGGGCTTTTTGTTCTGAGGCACCTGGAAGTTGAAAAGAGAAGGAATGAAGAATGTGATTATGACCCAGGAACCTGACCAGCACCAGTTTAAGCACTTGCCACCTCTGCAGAGCATTTCAGGGAGGCAAGGCTGGAGCTCTTGCAACCCCACACTGTGCAGTAGTTGTGCCTCACTGGAAGGCTCAAACAGAGGGGAGCACAGGGCTTGCTTTTCTTAGTTCGGATAATTTAATTCACGCAAGAATTCATCACTTTTGCTACTTTCTCCTTTGCAATCTAATTCATCAAAAATAGTGATGCCCCAAACTAAATTCTTTCTCTAGGCAGACAGACTTTTTATTTCTGAGGCTTGTTCTCCACTTGGTCTTACAGCTGAATCTCTTTCCCCATCTGTCTGTTTATTATGCTGATGTTTTGTGGGACAGGCCAATTGCCCTCTCCACAGAAGACACTAATACCCTCTGCTCCAACAGTCCTCACCCAGAGCTGCACATGAACTACAGGAAAGGGCGGTGCACATGACCTGCCTTACACAAGTATCCATCTCCATGCCTTCCTCCAACTTACCTCATACTGCACACTTCCTTACAGCCAGTATTCACTAGCTCCCCAGACAAGGAGAAAGCAGGACCACTTCTCTCACAACTCTCTTCGCCCTATGCAGCAGATTTGCCATTCCCAGCAGAGTCAAAGATAAGCAACCTGCCCGAGATCACACGGCAATGCCTGTGGCAGAGAGGATTGACCTGCAGCTCCTCCAAATGCTGTGCTAAAGCCTGGTTCCCCCCTCACCCCTAAACAGACTGGCTCACTGCTCTGGTCTCACACACAAAAATAGGAAGTTAAACAGTGTGACAAAGTGTCATTGCATTGGCACTGGAAGAAAGGGAGGTGTACTCAGTCTGCAAGTCTGGAGACTTCTAACATGTCCTCACAGGTTATTTCTGGGGGTAAAGGTTTGGAAAGGAGGGTTTGCAGCCTACCAGATCTGCCTCTCAAGCAGTTTTGAACTGACCAAACACCTGCAGGCAGCTCTGGACAGGCCTTCTCTCATGCTGCCCACAGCCCAAGGGGAGGACTATGATTACTTCTTCAATAAACCTTATTGAAGGCTTATATTAAAAGACAAAAAAAATTAAGAAGCTGTTGTGCTGGCCAGAACTTTCAGACGCTCTGGACTCCACAGAGCCTCATCCAACTAGGAACTTTTGCAGAGGTGGGAGGCAAACAAAACATCTTCTACATATAAAACTGGTGTTCAAGAGAGGGTCCAGCCACACAAACAATCCAACACTGAAAGACTCAGAACAGTGGAGCACAAATCTTCCAAGGCAAAGGACCCCCAAGTGCATAGCAACACTTTAGTCAACACAGCCAGACTGTGTTTCAACCAGTGGTCCTCCAGCAGTGATGGAGGAGGAAGTTTTCAGTGTTCGTGCAGGTTCACTCAAGGGCACTCTCTAGCTACACAGAAGGACATTATGTTACAGGCCACTGGAGCACTGCAACCTTCAAGTCACCTGTGGAGGAAAGGACTCTCACACACTCTGCTATGGCACAACCCTACCTGGAGAGGACACATCCTGCAGAGCACGCACTTGGGAAAGAAAGGAGAAACAACGGGGCATGTTTTGCCGTTGGTTCTGCCATGCTTTATTGGCCTGCCAGGTTTGTGGGTTTGTGTAACATTTGGCTTTTCACCAGGATAGTAAAGGGACAGACACAACATCACAGCTGTATAACACACAAAGGCAAGAGTTCCACAACAGCACATGTACATGGGAAATAATTCTGGTTTATCAGTGAAATATAAATACATGTCCAATGTAGTCAAAGTACCAAAACACTCTTCATGATGAGCAGACATGAAATTTGCTCTCTCAACATACAGCATGCAAACATAACTCCATAGCCAGATGGGTGGTGGGGGTGAAATAGGACCTGCAATCCCTTGGTCTTAAGAATATCCATCAGTGATTTGCATATAGGCAGAAATAGCCAGACATTGCTGTGTGTGACACAGCCACTGGGACAAGAGCGTGCCCCACAGTCCAGTGGAGTCAGGGTCTAGGCACCCTGGCAAGGCCCAAAACTCTTATGAAGAGCAGGGTATTAAGCTGGGCACTGAGAAGAGCAAAGGAGCAGTGACTGGGTTGCTATCCACCACAAACAGGCCAACCCCTCCTTCCAACCACTTCAAAATCTTTGTTATGAAAGAACCTCTGTTCATCACACCTTCATTTCATGGAAGTAACAGAACTCTTTTTCCAGCACTAACAGAGGGTATTAGGGCCTTGGGTTTCTTTTTAGCCTGTAAAAGCATTGATGGTCTCTGACAGAGAATGTGTCGCATACTAGGGATCCCTATCAGAAGCCTGGACTCTGCTTTTTGCTGCTGCTGGGATGTATTGCTGTTTTCTCTCTCCTTTACAGTGTGATAGGCTGGATAGCAGATCTTCTGCAGGCGTACCATGAGAACAGCATCTCCGCAATCCCTTGGAGCCCTGCTTTCCTACAGACTGAAACAAGAGTGGCCAAAGGAAGAAAACCTTACTTCAGTACAGGCTTCAACTGCCCAGCATGACACAGTCTTGCCAGATAAGCAATGGTGGTAGGACAAGATGACCCTGCTGCCTCGTTCCCTACTGCCAGCAGTGGGAGAAGGAAGAAAGCAACTCCTCTGTGCTATGACTTTCTCTGCTAGGCTCTCTCTTAGGTCCACCTGCAACTACCATGTTTCAGAGTGGCCCTGAGGAGGTCCTAGCAGGGGAACAGGAGAAGAGTACAGAGGAGAAGCAGAGACAAGCTTTGTACACACAGTTACATACCTGAACTGTGGTTTCTACAGGCCACCCACCCCACTCAGGGGAACTCAGAAGCTGATGAAGCACAATGCATGGAAAGAGGAGAAGAAACCATTTTCTTTGCCTGCTTGCACTGGACTCTGCTAGAGACTGTGTTTATTGCTTCTCCAAGAGGGAGCAGGAAGCTCTGGTGCACATATCTATAGTTAGCAGCTTTAAAAATTGAGA
The DNA here is from genome assembly GCA_013390025.1 of Pitta sordida. Lineage (NCBI taxonomy): Eukaryota > Metazoa > Chordata > Aves > Passeriformes > Pittidae > Pitta > Pitta sordida. The sequence continues at coordinate 101,065 of WEKX01022159.1, read as the reverse complement.
TTAAAAAAAAAAAATAAATACTATTTCAGCTTTCAGAAACATACACACACAAAGGCATGTGCAAACACATCTCACTTTCATTCAAAAGCATTACTGACATGATTTTATACAGCTGGAGAAAAATTCCAGACTTCTCTTAGAGGAGGGAATTCCATCCCCTCACATACCAGACAGAAAGGTTCTCACAGCCTACAACTGCCTGGCCTCACTGCAAGGCACTTACTTCTAGATCTTCAAGTGGGGAATGGTGGCAGAGCAGGCAAAGACACATGGTGGCAGGGATGGGTACAAGAGGACAGACCAGCCTTGCCAGTGACATCCGGGAAAACAGAGCCACTTTCAAGAAAAAATAATTAAAAATGGATCCCATATTTGTCCTTATACTGGTGACTGGGAAAGGCCAGAGATTGACTGTTTCAGATGTCAAAGGCCCTGCTTTCTCCTAACCATCTGACACAGGGCTCACTGCTGCACTTCCACCCTGCAGAGCTCACAAGAATGGAGAGCTGCCCCAGAGGAACATCTGAAAACACTTGCTACAAACTCAAGTGGTCAGAAAAACTCCAAAACCTTCCTGTGCCACTCCACACCCAGTCAGCCAGCAGCACATCTGGGAATTCGTCTTTTTCCTCACCACCCAGCTCCAGGGATGCATCTAGGTTCACTCCCTTCCCTGCATGTGCCCAACGCCCGTCACAATGCACAGATCCCACATGTGCAGCAGGCAGTAACCACTGCAGCCCTGGCCAGGGCTGTGTGACAGTCACAAGCTAACGTGCCTTGGGTTAAACCCAGGCAGTTGGCAACAGCAGCCAGCAGAGGTTGTCTCCAGCATGGACACAGAGGTGAAGTCAGTATTAGGCACCACACCAGGCCCTGTGAGTTCAGGTCATTGTCCCCCGTGGAAGTGACGGGCCCCCGAGTGATGACAGCAACAGCAGCAGATGAAAGGAGGGTGCTTGGGAATTAGGACTTTCTTTCTTAGACTAACCAGCTTCTTGGCTTCAAAAGCATCTCGCTCATCTCGAAGTTTCTTGTTCATCTCTCTGCTCAAAAGGAAGACACAGGAAAGACACAATGAGGCACTTGTCAAAAATGGAGTAAAGACCAACATTTGAAAGTGAAAACAGACAGAGAGCTTGGAACAGAGATAAATATGTTATTTATGGCCAGACATGTTGGGATTTCCGTGTATCCCAGCTTGGGCAATGGACTCCACATGTTTTTTTTAACCAGCAGGAAAGACTGAATTTCTCCAGAGGAGGGATTACTTCGCAAAATAACACAGTCTGGCTAGATCACACAACGCTGTCTGGACCTAGAAAAACAAGCAGAGTCTGAGCACTGCTTGAATACAACCCTGTAGCTTTCCGTGAGAGACATGAACACAGTGCTGAAACCTCAGCCCCTTACAGATATAAGAGCTCAGCATTTCCCTCCTTGTTCTTACCTGAGGAGCTCCAGCTGCCGAAGAAGACTTTGTTTCTCTTTCTGCATGTTCTTGGAGACTCTAAACACATCCCTAGGTGGAAGGGATTTTAAAAAGGAAAATCAATCAATAGAAAAGAAAATATAAAGATCCCTTTCTCAATGGCACTCATAGTATTCTCAAAAATAAGGGCCTGCCCTATGCTAGGAGGATGCAGAGGAAGCAGCACTGCTGTGGGAGCTGGGATGGCTGGGGTGTACCACAGCTCTCCTGCTCTCCTCCAGAATGAGGGCAGGCAACCCATCTTGGCCATTTCTTCAGCTGCTAGAAATGGGAAGGATGACCTTCATCTGGGTCTGAAACATCTTAATGTTTTATCTATGCATTATTAGATTTAACTCAGAAATGGGAACACAAGTGATTAGAAGAGGATTTTGAAGAAAGCATTATAAAAGTGATGGTGAACTGGAAAATACATGGCGAATAAGATTCCTTTAGGCTGAGGCTGTATTTTTGCACTGATTTACTAGCCAAATACCAATGAACAATCTTTTGTCACTAAAGGGAAGCATGATGTAGCAGTATCACTCCCCGTTTAGGCCCATAAGACCACTGGAATGTTTCTTCTTTTCCTCAAGAAGAGGCAGGTAATCCTCTAATAAGTCCAAGGCTCCTAATTAGAGATAATTTTGCTTTAATTATTTGCCCATCCTTCCTTCTCGGCCTGAGTCCTTGCCCTGACACCCCCTTTCCTGCCCTTTCCCACCTGTCCTTCTGCTCTTGCTCAAGCTGAGCCTCTTTCTGAAGCTTCTGTAATTGACCCTTCACTGCCTCCAACTCCCATTTGCTTTTCTCCAGCTCTTCCAGCAGGTTTTCATTCAGGTGCCGGAGCCTTTCATTTTGCACACGGGTCTCCAGCTGCTCCGAGTTCAGTGACTGTAGCTGATGCTCCAGCTGCAATGGGAGAGGAGGAGGACCAGGGGTTAAACAAAGAGAAGAAGAGTTTTGTACTACAATCATGGCTGTAAAAACAAGAAGAAAAAGCAGATCTAAACAACAAGCCAGAAGGGGGTAAATGCAACTTAGGCCTACAGCACCACTAGTGGCATCGAGATGGTGAACTGGAAGGAATTATGTATTTCTCATCATGTCAGCAGTGGAGAGAAAGCAATTAGGCACAGCTGAAGAAGTACTTCAGGCAGCATGAGGAGCCTGTTGCTGTCAGATATTGTAGAAATCAGAGCACAAATGAGGGTCAAAAGAGGACTGGAAAAATGTGGGTGGAAGCAGGGATGTGTCTGTTGGGACTTATTAACCACAGTTGTTGAAATGCATCCTCTAGTCCAGGGGCTTCCTGAGCCCATGGCAGCTGAAAGGGGGATATAGAGGTGCAAGGGGCATCTCACACTAGACCTGGAAAGTCAAGTGTTCAGGCAGCCTTTCCTACTGTTGAAGACAGGACCTTGGGCTAAAGATGTTTAAATGGCACTGGAGCACACCTGCACTCCAGGCAGCACATGGTCCCAGCACAACTAACAAGCCTGATTTAGGAAGTTGAAATCCTGCTGTCACATGCTCAGCTGTATTCAGTGACTGAATTCCTCACAAATGGCTGGCATAGTCTGGGAAAGAGTCAGAGGCAGATACAGCAGTCAAACCTGCCCATCTCAGATGACAAGTAGAGCATTGCAAGAAGGATCATAGGGACACTTCAGTATCATGCCAGCCATACCAGCTAACCAGGGTCCTCTGCTGAAGCTGGTGCTACATGGAAACTGTGGTACCCATCTGACAACTTACAGCCCACAATAAAAGTGTACAATCCAAGCTTACTACCAGAGAGAAGCACCAGGAATCAGGTCTGATCAGGGTAGCAGGTGGCAGAGTCAGCCCACACATTTACACCTTTATCTTGCCTTTTCTCTCAGCCTACTTTCTCCCCTCTCAAAAGAAAAATAAAGGAGCACACTGTAAAGTGCTTTTTTCCTTGCTACCCTGCTCTCTGCCAGCACACATGTAAAACTGTCATGAGCAGGAATGAACAGAGCTGACCTTTCCTATGTTCCTTGAGACACAATCCCCACATCTCTTTCCACTGAGGGTACAAGGACAAGTCACATGCAGCTTTGCCTGGAGACCTCCAGTCCTTTGGGCATGGGGGAAAATTTCAGCATGACCACATATACTGAGCAGTGGAGTTTAGACTACAAAACATCTGCTCATGGCCTTCAGATCTTTCAGTAAACATGGGGACAGGCTTTAAGTAAAGCATACCTGCCCTTCCCTAGGAAATATCCATCATATACAACTCTCCTGTCTATGTTGCCTGTACTTGGAAGCAATAGTGCAGAATAGCACGATCACAGTACTGGTCTCACACCACAAGAGGGACCTGATTATCCACGTAGCTCAGTACAGGCCTCAGAGTTAAGGGTACCAAACCCCATTCGAGTGTCTATGCAGCAAGAAGAGATGCTACCTAGGAAGAACATGTCTGGGCTCCTAACCATGGCCCATCCCCTCACACACCCTCAGCATCTCTGGTCATCTATGGACCGGGGATGTTAGAGGCCAGACGTCTGCCTAGTCCTCATTTCAATGAGCATTTACAAGCCTATTGTACAATTGTTTCTCCAATTCATTTTTGAACTGCCAATACTTTCCTGGTTTCCCCTCCTAAGGCAGATGCTCTGTTTCCTTAGTAGTATTAGTTCTCTCTACCTTCATACTCAAGGACAAGAGAAATTAGACGGAACCAGAACTGCACCCACCAAAGGGTGTACATCAAAGATGTGGGCAGCAGAAAAAGCATATCCTTCATCTTATTCTCAATGTCCTTCCTGTTGGCACCTCAGTTTTGCTGGCTTTTTCAGCTGCTGCACAATTAGCTAATGCTTTCAGAGAAGTGCTGTATCATCCACATCACAACTAGGTATCCAATTTGGATACCTCCAGTCACCAGCATCTTACAGGTGACTGAAGCATCTTACAGCCTGACTTGTTTCTGTCAGGGTCACATATCAATTCTTCAGATACCAAGGAAAAAGACACTCAGAATGGAGCATCCCATACAATGTCCATGCCAGGGATGGCAGGCTAAAGGAAAGTTTATGCTTTGACCTTTTATTTGACTGATTAATCAATACATCATCAAGAGCCCAAATGCAAATCTACAATATGTACCTCTGTCACAGAATTGTTCACTACAGGTCATTTTGGAACAGCCAGAAGAAAAACCTAAACAAATCTGTCTCGTTTATGTCCATATACATCTTCCTTGTACACAACAAAAGATTCCAAACTCACAAGTTTCCATTTTTTACCCCATCTTTCTTGCCAGTATTGTACAACTAATGGGAAGAATGTGCCAAGAGAACATAACACACGTAAGAAAATCCACGGAGAAAACATGCACAAAAAGACATTACAGTTGAAGACAAACCAATTACTTGACAAACCATTTCAACACTTTTAGAGACAGAAGAGAACTACACCAGCTAGCGGCAGATTAGCTAGTACTAATTCTCAGCAGATGAACACCATTCTTGGTCAGAAAAGGCCTTAGCAGTAAGACAGCAGAAGTGGACAGGTTTGTTTTAAAAGGATTTGGGTTCTGTTACCTTCTTCTGGCGGGAGAGGATCTTCTCCAACTCCTGCTCTTTGTTATGCAGTTCCTTCTGGAGCAAGTTACTCCTGTCATGTCTCAGTGCTTCCTGCAGAGGTGAAGATACACAGCTGTGAATACAACAGTAAGAGCTGTTCCTTGGCCAGGCCATTCACCACCCCTGCTTTAGGCCAAAGGAAGTTTCCCTTCAACCAAGGGAGAGATGAGGTACCTGGCAGACCAGCCTCTCCCTTTCTGCTTTGATCTGTTGTTCCATTTCTTCATAAAGGCACCTGACTTCTCGGTCATGGTCTGACTCCTTCCTGCAAAAGGCAGGTGCACACAGGTCAGGAGAGAAAAAGAGAATACAGAAAGGAAACAAGAGGGTAGAAATAGATTCCTACTAACACCTGCATGGCACTGAGAGGGATTTTAACCAGATCAAATGTTAGGAGTGGACACTGATGCAAAACAGACTCACGGGGATCAGATCAAGATAAAGGGTTGTTTTATTACAGCAAGAAAATCCTCTGCATCCTGTAACCCCGTCTCCCCTTGCATTTGAGGCAGGACCCTGCGCAGCAAATGGCCGTGATGTTCTCCTTACCGCTTCAGTGCCTGTTCCATGGACTCCTTCTCGTGATTCACCTCCCTTATGTACGATGAAACACGCAATAGGAACTCTTCAAAACTGGATAAGAGCTCTGGATGTTCCTTTTGTAGCCGAGCCCAGAGCTCCCGAATCTCACGTGGACTGGACCAAGCACACAAGAGAAAAGGAAAGCAAATTAGTTCCAGTGTTGTCTTATGACTGTTATTCCAATAGCACTCAGGACAAACTGCTGTTCTCCTGTGAGGACCTCCATTACACCATCACAGCAAAGAGGGAAGTTGGACAGTGATAGAGGATGCATGTGGAGTGGGATCTGCTCTGAGGTTAAAATAAAGGAAGTCATCTGAAAGAGGAAAAGAAAAGTAGTCCAGGCAGCAAACCTGGAATGATTATTGTTCCAAGTATTCACCAATAAGACACTTGGCGTCTAAATCAAGACTCAAAGAGACAAATATTCAGCAAATTTGCTGTGAGCTATGGTCAAGCAACAAACTGGTATAGCCAGGGATTCAGCATGCATCACAGGTGTTTCCTTACACCAGGACTGTACTGCTCCTGCTACTGTCCTTATTTTTTTTACAGGTTTGGAAACTGAGGCACAAAAAAAGATGCAAATTTGCTCCGGCATCACATCAGGATAGCAATGGAGGAAACCCTGGAAAACCAAGGTCTTCTTTATCTGAGCCTGCAATAACAATTACACTGTTTCAACATTCAATTCATTGCAACTTGAACACAGCACTTATAAACTCATTCTTTTCCCCAGAAGTCTTATAACCCTGCAGACATCACTTCATGCTTCTTTTTAGGGAAGAAGTGTTTTATTTTTTAAAATCTATTAAGTACTTTGGGGGATCTGAAAATATGCAGAATAATTATACCTATAGCCATTACCTAAATAGATTTTTTGTATATGTATTTGTCTCCCTTAATATTCTTTGTGAAAAACACCCAAACAGCTAAAAAGCTCTTGATTTCCTCTGCCACCATTGCATGGCAACCTCCTTTTTCTGTTCCAAATTGAAAAAGTTACAGCACTTCATCAAAACTTCATGTTTTAGATAAAAAACATATTGAGTCCTGTTAGTAAACAAGCCCCTTTCTTTCCTGAGAAGAATGAAAAAATTCAGATTCCTCCTCTGACCCCAATTAACTTCTGTTTTATCTTACTTCTTTACAACAGCTGGCTTGGAACAAAGGTGTGACATGAAGTAGCTACTGAACTCATTGCATAATACTGCAAGTAAGTGGTCAAGATAAAACACAGGATAATTCCACTTTAGGACTTGATGCTTCTCAAAGCAGAGTTATAAACAGTAGAGAGTTTTTCCAGAACAGTTTTCCTTTCACAGTGTCATCCATTTATTTGAGGCATAACAGCTTTCCAGAAGTTTTCAGAACATAAGTTGTTTAGCATTAAAAATGCACAGGTGCTTTGCATCACAATACAAATGAGACAAAAAAAGTCTGTTTCCTAAGAGATACATCTCTGAAAACAGCAAACTCCTTAAGTCCCAGATCCTGTCTCCCAATCCTGTCCTGCTTCCCTAGCCTGGGCTGCTCCCTGCAAACTGGCAACACTGTTGACTACAATACCTGAAAAAAATTCCTGCCATAGATGCAATTGGCACCACAGCCCCTGAAGATGTGCATCAGTAAGAACCAGTGAAGCATAATGCTTCACTTTGGAAAGCCATAAAGCAGGCTGGATGACACTGGGGCCAGCAGACTCTCCTGGGACCACATGCAAGGGCATTAATATCAATTTTTAAGGCTCGTCTAAGCATCCCTTGCACAGTTTAGCCTTTCACACTCCAAGATCAGCCTAGTCCCAAGCAGCTCCTTGAGCAGAGATTTTTCACAGAGGCTTTTAGAAGTGGTTGTCTGAAAATATATGAACAGTCACAGGCTCACAGGCTATTCCGAGTTGGAAGAGACCCTCAGGGTCATCTAGTCCAACTCCCCACCAACCTGACCATGTCACTGAGCTCCTCATCGAGTCTTCTCTTAAACACCTCCAGGGATGGCGACTCCACCACCTCCTTGGACAGACCATTCCACTGAGCAATCACTCTCTCTGTGAAAAACCTCTTCCTAACATTCAGTCATTTTGGAAGAGACAGCACACTCATCCTCCTTACCTTGTCTAATCCCCACATGCTTCTTTTCATTTGCTGCCTACGCTGGACTTCCCTGACATCAACTGTAATATTTTACAGCTATGGTATGAACTGGAGGTTTGGGAAACTCTACAAAAAGCACTGAGCTAAAACTAACTGGAAACCAATGAGAAGACCCAGACCTCACTGCATTTGCTACCAAGCATATGAAAACCCAAGCAGCGCTTCAAAGAATAAGCAGCTCAGTTCACCCCTTTGGTCTTTTCTGGTACTTTGAAGTTTTGGTACTGCAGGATCAAAACAGGGTAGAAGTAGTGCCATGCGACTTCCTTACTTACTCTTCAAACAACTGGGCTGCTCCGAGCTGCTCCATCATGGAACAGAATCGTTTCTCTTCATCATCATCTGCTGGATCCAAGTCATCTGACCAGCCTGACTCGAAGGTCTCCTCATGCCTGGAGCAATCCATTCTCCCAGCCCCTTGACACAATTCAATCTGTATTAACTTTCCTGGTGGATGGAGAAGGAAAGAAGGAGAAATAAATGAAGTCAAATTTGATGTAATTTAATAAACTCCTATTTACACGGCAGCTGACAGAACTCTGTGAGAAGCTGCCTGCAGGCTGCTGGGGTGGAATACAGCTCCTGGTCAGTAAAGAGCCTCTGTTCTGACGTCCTGAGTGATGTCAGCATCCAATCTGCAATACTGAGACTGAAACTGGCTCCCAGCCCAACAACAGGCTGTCAGGGCTCTGCTCACATCTGTGTGACGATGATCTACCACCCACAGCCTTGGATTCTCAGCATGGAAAGCATGTGGCATGAGGTCACTTCCCTCTCACAGAGTGGTGCTGGGGATTCGGTTGCCAATGATCCCACAGGCTCCCTCAGGAATGCAGGCCCGGCCCTGAATACTACCATGCCTCAGCTAAAAAGTGAGGAGGAGGAGCTCATTACTGTTCCCTTCTCATATGCTACATCTATTCTGATTCAAGGACTATGGGATAAGAAGAGCCTCTTTCTAGGATTGTGTAGAGTGTCTGAACAGAATGAACTTATCCTCTGAGCACCTCCTCCTGCCCCATCCCACGTACAGAGGGCTCCCAGCTTTCTGGACTGTTTCATGCTGAGACAATAATGCCATGAGAAGCTCATGCTATGCAAGGCATGTGACAAACACTAGCGCTGGGAACAAATTCTTCTCAAAGAAACAAATCAAGCAATCCTATCCAAAACACAGGCCCCCATCCTGTATACAAAGGTCAGACCTCCATCAGCAGTTACTCTTCCTTTCCAAAATACATCTGCTTGGCTCAAAAGGCAGAAATGACATCCAACTACAAGACCAGGAGTCAAGGATGTTCAGTGCACAGACGAGAACATGAAGCTTCTCCAAGAGGAAAAATATCCACCGTTATTTTACTTCGAGGGCCTTTATCACTTCTTAGGTCCATATGTCCAGAACCAGGCTGCTTCTCTCCAGCTCTTAAAATGTGCTGTAAAAAAACTCCCAGTGTAGAGGGACAAGCCCTATTCAGCTTAAAGCCTGAAACTAAAACAGTTAATTAAGCACATGGACTTAGATTAGGCACTTTTGATGTCTGCTTTAGAAAAAGAGTCATTATGTCTCATTATCTCTCTTTTACAGATGGAAAAATTGAGGTAGAGAATGATCTGAAGATTGTTTTGGCATCCTAGAAGGAGCAAGGAGCCCTCTCAAGAAGCAGACTTGATTGCAGCTTGAATGGCTCCCCTTGATTTCCCACTGTACACTCCATAGGGAATACAGCAAAATGCCAGGCCAAACTCTTGAGTTACGGGCCAAGTCCGAAAAGGATTTCAATTGTGCCAGATGCAAAGAACAATTAAAAAGGAAAGAAATTCAGAAATCAAGTGTTTTGCCTGAACTGGAGCAAGTGCCGTGAAGCCAGGCTGCCAACACTAGGTGGTACTTGACACAAAGAAAAAACGTGCCTCTACTAGCAATGGCGCTGAGGCATGTTCCCTCATGATGCCCACCTGTGGCTGTGGCTGGGACAAATACCCCAAACAATGAAATTTAAGAATAACAAAGTTATAACACAGAGGGCATTGTGGATGCCAAGGTGCCCAAATGGTGCCCATTCACCTTCTACATAGGGCTGGACTGGAAAGAATCCACACTCCTGAGATTACCCTTGTTTCTGGCCAAGGCAGCAGAGCCAGCCAACAAGGGCAGGGACACAGGGCAGAAACAGGCATAGCCAGCAGGCATCCAATGGGTTAAAACAACCCCTGAACAGATTGGCCCAAATCACAAGATTTCTAGGTTTATTCACACGAAGCGTTTGCAACTCATCCTCTCATGGTGGCTGTTTCTGACTATTCAAATTGAAGTGTCAAAAGCAACAAGTATGCAGAAAACAAAAGCCCACTAACAGGACTCCTACTAATGCCCGTGAACAGGGCTGCTACAGCTGGAGACAGTTGCCAAGAGCCAGATTTCTATCCCTTTATCCAACGAGGGTCCTTATCCAGATGAACAGCTGTGGATCAGATAGCCAGATACAGGCTGCAGTTTGTACCACCTCCAGCAGGAGATGTTCAGAAGTTGACTCTACCAGGTAGGCAAGTAACAGTTGCGGAAGAAGGCAACACAAAGCCTAAAGAAGGGGAATAGCTGTGTAGCACACCCAACTTCTCCAGCGATACTCACATGAGCATGGGGTATTGTCCTGCATAGCTGGTGCAGCTTCAGTAGAACCCCTACATTTTCCTTCTTACCAAAATAAAGTATCATGTCACAGGTGGGCTTTTTCCTTCCTCTGCCTCTGTGCAGTCCTTACCTAGTCCCATGCTGAACTCCACAGGTGTCAGGTATCCCTTATTGTTCTGTTCCAAGCTGTCAAAAACAGTTTCCAACTGCTCAAGGGTTAGGGGCAGTTCACTCTGGAGCCGCTGCAAAGACAAAAGGATGAACAAACTTTAGACATGACTCAAGTCTTCCCTGTGTCTGTGCCTGCCATCCTCAGCTTTGGCCCACAGCAATGCATCCTGCCCAGGATGCGACAGTCTGCCAGAACAGCTGAGTGATGACACAGACACCTTTCTGAAACCATCGATATGGCAACACTTTCCATTAATGGATTATTCCACCAGAACTGCAGAGAGGGAATTTCAGGTTATATTGTTCGGAGGGAACTCAAACCTGCTCCTCTCCCACTTCAGAACCACTGCCTCTCGTTCACAGTCTGCTTCCTTCCACTCCTGCCCAGAGGTTGTGCCCCGGGGCACTGCCAGCCTCCTGCAACCACTGCTGTTCCCAAGAGAGCTCTCTGCAGGCACATCAGGTAACAGGTCCATCCCTTTGGCCAGAAGGAGAGGTCAGACATGTGGGTATCCGGATTCACTTCCCAAGTATTGTGTGAAATCTTGCACATCATAAACAAAACGTTCAGTCCATAACAGCAAGTTAGTTTTCCTCTGTCATCTTCTGCCTGCTGGGACTGTATCATTATTCCCCCAACACGGTCAAGGAGCACAGTAATTTGCCTTCAACAGACAAGCGCAGAGCACCTAGCGTGAAGGAGGGCCACCCAAAGAAACTTCTAAATACATAACAAAGAGGTGTAGGTTAAAACCTCATCACTGGCTGTTAAACTTGCAGCTTCAGATTAAAGCTTAATAAAAATGCATTAATGTAACTATAAAGAAGTAGGCCTCACATAACCCAAAACAATGTCAGTCAATATTTAAATCAGCATGAACCTGTCAAGTGTTAGTGATAGACGTAGTGAGAGACGGGACAGATGAAAAGAAAAAAAAAATCCACTTTAGTGCAGTGGTGAGTGTCCCCGCCTCTCATGCGGGAGACCAGGGGTTCGATTCCTGCCAGGGAGGCAGTGGTGCTGTTTAAGAGTTGGACTCGATCCTTGTGGATCCCTTCCAACTCAGAATAAAAACACATTATTCTAGAGCAAATAGTAATATGTAGCATGAAGTTCAGACCTGAAGTGAGTTTCTGAGATCAGGCTTCGGCTATGATTGAGACAAAAAAGTTACACAACTTTTCACATTGAGAGGTTGGTGGTGTGTTTTTTGGAAGGTTGTTGTTTGGGGTTTTTAAAATTAAACCAAAGATTCTTTCCCCCCAGATTTCCCATCCACTGCATGCTTGATATTTGTAATAATTAGCACTTTTTTTTATTTTATGCATTCCTTAAAAATTTGGAATTACAGTTCAACTTGTCTCAGGAATTCCCTGGAGGTGCAATTTTGGGATTTTTGGTTCCTAGCAGCTGGCTATGACACAGTTTGGCTCCCAGAAATCTGAATGAAGCAGAGTCCCCGTGCACACCCACACTCACCAACAGTAAAGACACCACATTCTCCCCTCATCTCATGACTTTACAGATCCTTCCAGGACGTAGAAAGGCTTTTCCCCCTCTCACCTGCATGTCCACCTTGGTAATAAAACCCTTCTCATCCTTGTCACACAACTGGAAGAGCTCCCTTGCCTTCTCGAGCATCTCCACCTGCACATCTTCTATTTTCCTTGTTTGGCTGGAAGGAGAAACACGAGAAACATCCTCCTCATCCCCTTCCTCTTCTCCTTCCCAGCAGGCATATTCCAAGAGCACTCCCCTCTGGTTCTCCATCTTCTCAAAGTCTTTCCCCCCAGGGCATGGGCAAACAGAAGAGCTGTGGGGCAGAAAACAGAGAAAACCCAGTCAAACATGACCCTCCACTTCCAGCCCACACACGGATCTAATTACATGCCTTGTTGGTTGAAAGAACAATATTCAGCATCCGTATCTGGATTAGATAACCTTTAAAAGTCCCTTCTAACACAAAAAGTACTCTATGATTCTCTGAACTGAACAAAGGAGAGAAAGGGAGCTTGTGTCAGAGATACACACCACACACAGGTACTCATTGGACATAACATGGGTGTACCTAAGCCTTCCACGCAGCCATAACCCTTAACCTGTGATGGGCTCCAGACCCTGCACTGAGCAGAGATACTCTTGCCATCTCTCCTCCTCCGGCTTACACCTACAGGGCAGTGTGAGTCCTTTGCTGGTGAAAGCCAGCTGCCAAGGGAAGGTTTGAGCAAAGACGAGAGGTTGCAAAGGGAATATGAATGCACACAGGTAAATTTGCCTGGGAACACAGTGATAGTCTCACATCAGCTGAGACAGGAGGCTCAGACTCTGCAAGCTGCTCATGTCTGGTCTTCATTCCTCTGCTTCTAACACATACTTTTGCTCCTCTTGCTGCTTTTCTGCACCATCTTTGGACAGCAAACCTTCAAAAATCCAGAGCAGGACAACAGCAGACAGGAGGAAGATCTGTGCAAATGATAGAGGAAGGAGAAGAAGGAATGTGTCTCCCAGATCTCTCCCACCGAATCTCTCTTTCTGGCCTTCCACCTCTGATATTTTCTTGTTAACATTTTCCAGACAGAAACTCCAACTTATTTTATGCCATTACAGCACAAAGAAAGGTCGTACAATTCCTACACCGGGAAAAGTGTAATAAGCTGGGCACTCCTGACCCATTGCCTTCAAGCCTCTGTTTTGAGAGCTCACAAGCTGCCAAACAGAATTTTAATCTGAAACGTTCACCTTTATAGGAAGGAAACCACACAACTATGGAGATATTTCAGAAGCCAAAGAAAATAATTTCCATTGCTCGCAAGTACCTAAAGCAAAAAGGCTCATTTAAGCACAGTGCTGTGATTGTAAGGATGTATAAAGTGCATCCCTACCCCAAACCCACCTTCCAACTTACTGATGCTACGTTACACCCTCCAGACAGCTTTTCTTCCGTGGCACCACCACATTCTTAAAGCCCTTTTGCACAGATTGCTTTAGATGACTCTTTCTGCAGATCTGTATCCCACATTGCAGGGCAGAAGTGAGCTGTGCAAGCAGGCTGAGAGCAGATTTAAACACTGCTGGACAAAGAGGGCTTGAGGGTTGGCTCATTGTTTTTTATTGTTGTTTTTTTTTTTTTAATTGCCAAGAAATGAAAAGCCATGTACAGACACCATGATAACAAACTCTGTTTGCACTCCTGGTACAATGGGAGGATAAAACGCATGATGGCCAAGAAGAATGTCACATGTGTGAAAGATATGAAGCTGACACAAAAGGAGAAGGCAATTACCTACCACGCTGTTTGACTCCGTTTATTATTGCTGGTTCGTGAGCCAGCGGGTGGTTCTGCTTCAAAGAACAAGCAGAACGCTTCACTCCCCCTTTCAAATCAGTGTTTTTCCAGGGCACCTCTGTTCAGTGCCACTTGAGAAGATATTTATTTGAAACTCTGCAGAAGACTACCTATACATGGGTACTATTGTATGTTTCTAACCAAATAGATATCCCTGGCAAGCAATGGACTAAGGCTTTGTGGTATACAGCAGAAGAAATCATGAAAAGTAAGAAGGCAGATGGTGTCTTTCTGTCTTGCTCTTTTTCAAATAAATCCTCATACCAGGTATTTTTTTGCATTATGGAATGAACACAGCAAAATTTAGGCACTAAAATTTGATTCTACCCATTAGCTGGACAGTTCTTGTGACGGCGAGTCTGTATGTGTAAGTAGCAAAGAAGTCAGAAAGAACACCAGCTTACATTTTACATTCAAGTGAAAGTTGTAAAGCTGGCTTCCAAAGAAAAGATTTTTTAAAAAGACCCAGGTATCTTATGCTGCCTTGATTTTACAGGTGATTACAATGAGGAATAACAGCCACATCCATGAATGATAATTATTGGCTGCAACAGGCCACCTTCCTGAAGCTTTCTGCCAGACCCATTCCTTCTGCAAAGATACAGGCTCAGCACAAGCAGCATCCTGGACCCGACGGTGAGCACAGGCAGCAGCAGTGGAGGAAAGAAAAAGGGAGTTCAAACCAAGAGCCATGGCAGAATTACAGAAAACAGCCAGAAGAAGAAAAGGTGCAAGTAAGAAATACGTTTTCTGAAACATCCCTCTACCTACCTAAGAGACAGAGGTTCCCAGAAGTAAAGATGATCTTACTTTCTTATTATCAGCTTCATCGTTTCTATTTCAAAAGCCAGAGCTGCCCGCACAGTTGATATCTCCCCAGCTTTGCTGCAGCAAACAAAAGGTAGTACAAGGACAATGTTCTGTTCTCTCTCCAAGACATTTTTTTGAAGCTGAAATCCAACCCATTACATCCCTACCGCTAGTATTTCCTCATTTTATCAAAAGCCCAGCTGTACTGTAGCTCCCAAACATTGGCTGAGCTAAAAGCCTCTTAATTAGAAGAGCTGGGAGCCTGACACAGACAAAAGTCTCAAAGGATTTTACTCATGTAAAAGACCAAGCACATTAATCCAATGCTCAGAGCAGGGAGTCTCCTGTCCAAGCTGCTTCAAGTGGCTTCAAGCCAGATGTGGCTTTTTCAATGGCGAGACAGCACTTGCAGAGAAACAAAGCAGCAATTAAGAGAGAGCCCCAGTGAGCAAAATACACTGCAACTCTGATGGACTTCTCTTCCAGAACTCTGCGACTAAGAAGCTCTTCCTCTCCATCTCTGTTTGTAAGGGCTCTACATGCTGGAAGTGCAGATGAGGCACAAAGCACATCTCAGTCTTAAAATTGCTGTTAAAGCTTTCCCAGTTAGAGGTCATCACTGCTAAGTATTGTAGAAGCAGCTTCAGCAGCAAGATGCAGAACATCACTGAAGGACCTCTTTGAAAGAGGCCAAGATCACTACAGTACAAAAACTGTGGACTGGTATCCAAAAGTGAAGCAACCAGAGGTGGCTTGGGTGCAGAAGGATCAGTTTGTGATGAGCCACGCTCGCTGACACAAGTGGCAAAGGTAGGGAAGATCGGTACAGGCAAACAATGCTTTTGATCAGGCAAACCTGCCAAGCTCTGCCAGCAAGATGAAGTCAAGCCACCTCCAGGGACAGAGCCAGTTTTTGTTACCAAAACTTCCTGACAGAATTAATTTTTCCAAGTCCCTTCTGGCAGGAAAAGGTAGTTAATGAGTCAGCATCATTTAAGAATTAATTTCCACACCTCACCTGGAGTCAGAACAATCTCTGCATCTTGGGCTGTTGATTTCCATCACAGAAATGTCCACAACAGGTCATAGCAGAGTTCATCTAGCCCACCATTCTGCCCTCAACAACAGCAATGAGTGACTGACAGGAGGAAGAATAGCAGCAGGCCAAGCAAAGAGAACACTTCCCTGAAGTCATCTGCCAGCTACAGTACTAGCCACTGTCAGCCTGGGGCAATTCTGAGCCACAGGTTCCTTCCTTACCTTCCCAGCCTCCCTTTGAAACTGTATGGAAACATTCACTGTTCACCAGAATGTGCTGATAGAAATGGTAGTGGGTGCTGACAAAGCTTCTTTAGAGTACTCCAGTTTTCTGCGTACACAGTTTGACCAGCACCAAGTCCACAAAAGATGGAGCTTCAGCTCAAACAAGGCTTCTCTCCCACCTTCACACCTGGGAACTGTGTTTGAGACCAAAAACTCCTCTCCCAGGGCCTGGGAGATCTAAAGGGAAGATGGAAGCACCAGGGACACAGCGGGCAGCAACAGGTTCCAATTGTGCTGGACCACCCCATTGTGTAATGCTCGGCAGCCCCAATTTTCCCACCCATGACTTGGTTGCCTATGCTCAAGGTCAGCTCTGACATTGCACAGGCCAGATTTGGGCAGCGTTCAACACCTGAACAACCTGATACAGAGCTTGAAAGCCAGTCTCCAGGACACACGGTTTACACCAAGTACGTATCTCCTGCCCTGGTGTGTGCTGGGACTCAGCAAGCAAAAATTCAGCTGTTCTTGCAAGACAACTTTCCCAGAGCCTGGAAAGCAAACACAGGTTTTTCTCAGACACAGCACAGAAATGGAAATAGACTGCCATAATAAACAGCTAACACCAAACCTATTTCTACACTGAGGTAACTCAGACCAGTCTTAAATTAATATTTTTAACAACTATCTTAAATGAATATTTTTAACGACCGGAGGCATAAACAGAGCTTTGTCCTGTGCAAAGCTGGGGCACAAAGTCAACTGGATCCCATGGGCTTGGCATTCTTCGGGGAAATCATAAGACTTGATTTTTAATCCTGACTCAGCTGGCCATATGGCCTCAGGTAAGTCATGCCACTTGCCTATGCCTATAGACTGTCAGCTCCTCCAGTTTGGTTCCTGATGCTTGTGACAGCTGGCACTTCATTTTAAGATTCAGTTCCTAAGCACTGATAACTACATGCTCAAGCATTAAAATAGTTTCAAAGCCTCGGAAGCTGAAGAACAAAAAACTTGAACACAGAAACTGCAATTTTCAGCAAAAAGAACAGACCCAAGGTGCTTTTCCTGAAAAGAAGAGGTACTATTTTGAAGGCAGCACTACAGGGTCATAGTTTCCAATTTATTGCCTCAGAAACCTGTCTTGATGTAGCTATAAGCAGTGTTAAAGAGGTAGAGAAAAGTTATTGCTAAAATGCTATCAACAGGCAAGCCCTTATCTATGTGACCGTGACCACCATGTGCACATGACAGCTTTGGGGTGTTTCTTTTTCTTTCCACAGCCCGGTGACAAGGAGGAAAGGAAAAGAGAGTGCAGCCAAACTTTCCACAGCAGATCCTTAGATGACCCTGTTCACTGCAGGGCGCTGTACATGCACGGGATGCACTGCATTCCCAGCAGCCCTCCCCAGTGCAAGACAATGCATCAACAGTTAATGAAGGAGGACAAAACTAAGCACAAGTGGCTTAAATGGCTTACACAGGATTACGGAACAAGGCCAGTGTTTGGGCCCTGTAGAGCTATAAGGGAAAGCAGGTTTGTGCTTTCCTATACCACTAAATTTTGGGTGACATAGTGGTAGAAGGGAATATTAAAGAGGAATCATTATAGGTACACAGCGGGTGTCCAAGGTGTCCCACAAGCTAAAGTGCTCATCTGGGAAGTTTCCCCAAAGACATGCTCCTATATCTCTGCCTAAGACAATATTATTAGAAACAACGAAACCGCTCCCATACTAAAGCTAAATATTTAAGCCATTTATTTAAACAAATCAGAACACACACCCTTTCCTTTCTACTTGTGATGCAAAAAATAGTCTTACAGTTTAGAAATAAAGAATTCACCAAGTGTTTAGATGCACATTGATCACACTCCTGGCACATACAGTGGATGAGACAGGTTTGATCCCATACATGAGAAAACATTGCAAAAAGAGGAGAAGGGCTGGGCAATGGATCCCTGCAGTAGAAGCCTGTTGCTTCAGCCAATTACAAATGGACAGTAAACACACCCCAAGATGCACTAGCACAAAGCATTTATTGCTTGCTCATGGAATAGGAGTATCACTCAGGAGCAGATGAGTAACAGGTAAGTTTTAAAACAAAGGGGCAATAAAAAGGTTCACAAGTCATTATACCACTTGGTACATTTGTTCTCCCTCCCTTTGGCTCTTAATATTTTGAAAGCTAATAATTACTATAAAAAATGTTTGCTGTAGGTCACAGTCACAACTACACATCCCAGATTTTATAGTACTGTCAGATTCAGTGATCAAATGTACACATTCACAATTACTATCCTAGTTGCGTGCAAAAAGCACATATTCTAAATGCATTGATAAAATCACAGCCATCAAAACTGATGAGGTGAAGGCAGAGCAGTGGTCTTGCCAGAGACACTGACCCTTGAATCAAAATGATACAAGCCATGCAGGCTTAATTTTCAAAAAGTTGCATAAATGAACTGGGTACCCACTTGGTGGAAATTGTTTTAAAAGATTCTGCCATGGTACCTAAAAAGGCTGGGAAGCCAGCAGAAAGAAAATAGTTATTTCTCTGGTGTACTTGGTTCAAAATTAATTTTGCTCATTCCTTTCTCTAGGAAATTCGTTTCCATTGTTTGGAATTTGTTTGGGTGGTTGTTGGGTTCTCCCTTCCCAAAGGGAATGGCAGGAAAAGAAATACACTGAAAAATGAGGAAAACATCAATTGTTTTGTGAGGGTTTTTTTCTTTAGAAAAACCTAAGAAACCCATACACACCCCGGGCAGAGAGCCTGAAATCAGGTGTTCATATCTAGAGCTACACTTTACTCTCTCTCTTTTAATTGCCTGTACTTGACTGTATCCCTTTAAGGAAACAGGAACAAATCCAGGAACCTTTGTGTTGTTTATTCAACGGGAGATTAGGGCAGTTTGATAGCCCTGAGCTAACCCGTGCTGCAGTATGGACAGATGACTTCATCGCGGGACAGACCAGTAAGATACAGAGGTACGGACATCCCAGGCTTCATCATTCTGAAGAGCAACTTCAGAGTGGCTCTGCTGCAACTCACTACGTGTATTTCCCTCAATAAAGCTCCTCAAAGAGGAATTTACTACATATTTATCAGCTTCTTGATCTTTGCTTAAAAATCTTGCCACGGGGAAACTTGTTTGATGCAGGCTCCGCTCCTATCTCCAGGCAACTTGAGAGTGGTAACAGTTCTCTAGTTCCATTTCAAGAGGTAAACTTCTTAAAACTGCACTCAGTCATGCTTCCCGATTCAACAGCACAAGAGGAAGCACCAACGTGTGCCAAGAACTGTCAATATAAGAAGTCTGCAGCACAGATAGGTATTTACACCACACCAAAACAATATTCCTCACCCCCAAAATTCTGTCACACCCTCATGCTGCTCCCCAGCTATGCCTGTCTCCAGTCAGTGGCCCTTTGCAGCTCTCTCAAGCTGGCACAGCACTGGCACTGCAAACACTGAGGGCGTGTGTTTGCACTGGAGCCCTTCCTAACTAATTGGGGGTTTGGCTTCGTTGGGTTGTTTTGCTTGGGGAATGGAGAGAGAAAGCATCAGTTTTTCCTCTAATAATATCTGGGCCAAGAGTTAATTCTCAACAATTAAAAACAAAATCCAAACCACATTTTTTCCGTAAACAGCTAATGGTCTTGGATCTGTCAACATAACCACCACACAGCTGATTGTCCAGAAAATAAAGAGCATGCCTGCAATAAGACATGGCAAAGAGCAATACATAGCTAGTTTAAAAACAACTAATTTTCACAAATTCCTTTGCTTTATAATGGCTTACCGGTTTCCTGAAACTTTTTTTTAAGAGGCAAAACATTGCATAATATCCACTGCAAAAATCAAGATTCATCTTCTATACTGCTATACGGAGGATGGAAGACAGAGGACTTGGCGCTTGACATCAGACATGCTGGACCATTTCTGATTGAAAGCAAAAACTGACACTGGGAGTCCAGGCAAAGGAAATCCCTGCTCTCTTCTTCACCTCTTTTTCAAGACCTGGTGAGGCAGGCAGAACACCCTGTAAGGAAGACAACTCCAAACCTAAGCTGGAATTTAAAGTTCTTCAGGAAATTACATAAACCCAGGGCAGTTTCTCAGCTTGTTTAATTTAACACTGCTGGAAATTCCCTCATGCCTTACCCACCTCTTTAGAGAAGGGAGTACTTGCAGGCAGAGCAGGTTGTACCAGAGACAACAACCAGAAGTCAAGTACAAGGAAAAAAGGACCTCAGCTTCAGCAAGGGCACATCAGGAGAAACACTGCTGTGGTGGCTCCTTTCACACCCTGTGAGCAGCAAAGGCATCGGTTGCAGGAGGCTCTCCCCCAGCCCTCAGGAATGCAGCCACACTTGGTGTCCTACAGACCAAAAAACCAGGCTGAAAGGAGGTACACCTCAGTGCTGTGCTGGTGGAGTGCCAGATACACTTCAGTGCTCCTGAAGTACTTCAAAGGCAAAATTATATTATGCAGAAACAGCTTTCTGTTCAATGCTAAGTGGATAAAACGTTCTAAAGGATGCACAAAGCTTCAAATGATACAAAACATGATACCTTCAAAGGATACAAAAGCTTCAACACGGAGTTTGTGGAGTTGCCTGTGTAACCTATTCCCAAATGGCAGAGACAGTGAAGAATTGTCCCCAGTCATCGTCTTCTTAAAGAATTCTGGAGCCTCAGATTAAACAGAGAGATGGCAGTTGTACGTCAAACAGGAGGAAGCACTTCTCTACAAACTATTAAGTGTAGCACTTGCTGAAACAGGATGCTGAAGATGTCACACACATTCACGGGCTGCAAAATGGCTGGTTTTTAACTAGCCCTGAGTTTCTTCATGAAGAACAATTACATAAAATATCTGTTTTAGTGACAATTTTCTGATTCCTGACAGCCAAAAGAGTGTACTAAAAAAGTATCATTACACATTTATGCTGGGAAGATGATGGATCTGCCATTAGCTTCTGTAGGAGACACAGAGCTGTTTCAGCTTGGCTGCTCCTCAGCATGAACAGAGGCTGCTTTCTCATCTGCAGAATCCCCCTTCAAAGTGCACAGAGTCTTTGGTCAAAAGGACCACAGCATTTTCTGTATTTTCCCCAAGAGTCCTATGAACTGGACTTGATACTCCAACAGTCAAAGGTCAGGCTCCTCTCCACAATTATCATTGCCATCAGAACTATTACTTGGGTGCTGCAATCGACTCAGTCCTTCCTTTGAGTCTTCAGATTCTAGTTGTCTGTGTAATACCAGGACAAAGATTTTTCTTTCCAACAAGAAGCTGAATCTCTCGGTGACAGTCACACACCTTGTCTGGCCTCAGTAGGATCCCTCCTGGGCTGCTGTTACCTCTGCACACACAGTCCAGCAGAGTCACTGTTTAAGTCAAGCACCCTCTCTAGTCATCTTTTGACTAGTTCTCACCTCTGTTGTAAGAGAGAAACAACTGGGGCTGCTTCATGGAGGATGATCTTTCCTCCACCCGACCTCAGGATGCTGAAGGAGAAAGGTGTTCATTGCTGCCTCTAGCTGATTCCCAATCTTGTACTGACACTTTTTTCATTAAATTTCCCAACAGCCACCCACTGTCTTGAGCTCAAGCCCCTCCTGGCCAGCTGCACGTTTTCCTCAGTGTCCTCTTTGTACAAAGGGTTAAAAATCTCGTGACAATCCCATCTCACCCAGACTACCACAGGTGCAAGCTCAGAGAAGTAGGCAAGAGCCTCATCTTTTTTTGATCAGGATCCTATTTCTTGAAATCAGCTTCATACAAATAAAAATTCACAGCCTTATGTTGTCCTCAGATAGCTCTCCCACTACACACACACACACAGACAAAATAGCAAACCAGGACATCAGACCTCACAAGTCTTTCCCCCTTTCAAAGGGGAAAGTTCTCCTTGGTAAAGCACCCACTCACACTGCTTACTCAATACAAATGGTAGACAGGGATTTCTTCTTCAGGTGAGCCAACAAGTTTTCTGCAGCACCCGAAATCTCCTTACCCAGAGAGCTACAACTGCAATTCAAGCATCTTTTCCTCATCCCCAGAAATTCACCTCCAATATTTTGAAAACTGGACACGGCTACCTCACCCCCATAATGGTGTATTTTCTAGGCTACATGCCAGCAACAGGACCAGTGGGAAAAACTTTACCTCACTATTCTGAAGCTGCATGATGCACTTGACAAGTAAGAAAGGTTGGGAAATACTAACAAGTAGCAATGACCATGGTGAGGATTTCCAGGCACCACAACTCCCTGTAGAAGCCTTTCTGTGGCTGCTGCTGTACTGGTTTTGCCCAGGAGAGATGTACGAGACCCAGGGACAGTTTGACCTTTCTGCAAATGTTGTTAAAAAAACAAACAGAGTCGAGGCAGCTGGGTGAAGCTAATTTCCAAGAAGATTAACCCATTCTCTGCCTCACAGAGGTGAAAATTGCCATGTGTACAGGTGCATGACACTTACCTTTCAGATCATTATCTACCCTACTAACAGTGCCTGTAAAGGTAAAAATTTCCTCCTTCCTGTGAGCTAAGGAGGTGTTGTCTGTGCTATGCAAAACACCTTTCCTGAAATGCCAACCTAACCTATGCACTGGAAAAGGATGAAACCCATGCTCTGATTAGAGACACGTCTTGGCTGTCAGATCATTCAGGGGAACACAGGTAAAATCTTGAATCCAATCCCACTCTCTCTTCCAAAAGAGGGCAGGATTGGTATGAATATACAATTCCAGGATCTAGTACCAGATATTACAAGTACCTGCTCTTCTTCTCATTCAAGGGGGACGATCACAACCAAATGCTAAAAGCCTCAGATTTCTACAAGAGAGAAAACTAGAGAATGTTTTGAGCAGCCACAAGCCTTGAGCTGCTCCTCCACAAAATGGGATAACACATGCGACTGAGGGGCACCTGTTCCCTGCCCACTGGGCACAGGACAAACCAAAGCACAAGAAGCAATCAAAGCAAGGAACAGCATTTGAAGCAAGTTTGGAAGCAGATGCTGTTTCAGAGGTGCTTTTGTTCAATATGTACAACTGTTCTGGGAAAGGTAAAATCACTGGCTTAGGGGGTGGAATATCCCTTTTTTGACAAAAGCTGTCACCAAGTCAGGAGCTCACAGGAGGAGTAATGATGTAAGATTACAGAAAGGGGCAGAGGGGAATAGGGATGCTTATGTGAGATAGTGGAAAATTTCCTGCCAAATGTTTGAAAAGAAAAATTTCTAGTTATCTTCACAAAGCATTCAGCAGAAAATCCTTAGTTTTTAATCTGACCCCATTTCATAAGGAAACATCATAATCTCATCTATTCTAATACATATTCAGCTATTACTCTAAATCAGTTTCCAGAATCAATGAGTCATCAATCATCTGTTAATTAAGTATCCCCAGCTATTGAAAACCAATCAAAGAAATTTCCTTCCTCTCTCGTGGGACTAACAACTGTTTTTTGCAGTGATATACAATACCACTGCACTCAGTGAGCTCTGCTCTGCTGCTGTAAAGTGAAAGCAGGAAGTCAGAACAGAAAATTTCTAGGGAGAAACTCTACTGAGACACAAACTCATCCAGACTTCCTTCTCAAGTAATTCCTTGCCCAAATGAGAGAGGCTTTCTTCCCTTCCCTCCACCCCATTTTCACTCTCTGCAGGTGTCCCCACATACCTCGAGTAGCAGGACAGTATTGCTCTCCTTCCCTGGAATCGGCAGTGTATATTCCACAGCCAAAAGCTAGCGGAGAAGGAACTCCGCCACTGCAAATAGAGTATCAGAGCCGGTCCAAGCTAGGAGGTGTGGTTTGCAATGCTCCCTACGCACCTCATCCCCTTTCCAACAAAGGCTGGTAGCCATCAGCACGAGAAAACTGCTCTTAAGCTTCCAAGGTAAATTCTTTGTAACCCTGCCTTATGCCCAGCTCTGAAGGAGAAGGGTTTGTTTCTGAACTGCCTTAGGCAAGAGGGGAAGAAGCGGTAAAAAGGTAGATGATCCCTCATCTCATGCTGAACCTGCCTTCCCTGAGAAACTCTAGTTTTGTTTGCAGGTAGCTCTCTCTGCCTGCCTCCCATCCAATTTCAACAAGGGAAGAGCTGGAAACCACCCTTGTGGATCCTGCCTCAAGTTTAATCCCGCTTTTAAAAGGCTGGCAACCTATTTCACAAAGAGAAGCAAAGATAACTTAGGAAAGGAAAGCAGAGCATAAAATGACAGGGCAAAGAGCATGTTTCCCAAGCACTGCAAAACACACCTCTGGGGTGGGGTGCACATTCCAAGACTATCTCATTAAAGCAGCCAGAGATGCCATCCTCTGTGCTACCACTGACCAAAGCACCATTCTATCCCACAGCATCCTTGCCTGCTGACAGCTGGAGATGCTGATGGGGGTTTGTCAACAGCAGCTCCAGAGCCCCCAGGCACCATGTCCTGAGCTGCATCAGCTTCCATTAGTTAAGCCTGAGGTCTTCTTAGGAAAGGTGGCAAAGAAAAAAAATTAGTATGCAGGCTGGCTCTTCATCACCTGGTATGGTTTTGTTCCTTTTCTCACCCTACCCCAAATGCCTTTGTCAGCCTTGAGGGATAATGCATATTTGTCCAGAAAACAACCTGTGCCATAGTCATGAGCAGGCAAGATTAACCTCTACAAAGAGCCAAAAAACCCTCTTCTACCAATTTCCACTGAGAAGACTCCAGCTGGTATCTGAACAGCAGAGATCCCAAAGCCTGCAAAGAGAGGAGCTCCACATAGCCCCAGTCCTATCAGCAACAAGCAATAATGGGACCTGTAGAAAGCAAAGGAAAATAATAGGGAAGGACCTGTCTTTAAAGATAGTTATTTCAAATCCCAGACTGAAAAATGGACATGAAGACAACTACAAATCATTACAATTGTCTTTAATACAGGTTTAACAAGGACAGAGAACTCCCCTGAGCCATCTGGGAGGGCTCTGTGATGCCACAGCTGCTCTGCTCTGACCAGGATGATCACTTCTCCACTCCTCAGAGGCTCAGCTTTGCCTCAGCCCCAGGACCCTACATCCTCTGGGGCAGGGTCTAGCAACGTAGCTGTGGCAAAAATCAATCAAACAAATAAACTCATACCAAGTGAGGTACTTGCCTCTGAGCAGAAGGGTTTACTCACCATTTTGTTCACTGTTGCTTCAGAAGTCACGCTTAACCAGGCTAACTGGTTTCCTGCACCTTGCAGCCTGTCCTGCCTCTAATCTCCTGTCAAAGCTCTTTATAAAGGTTCTTTTAGTACTGACCACAACAAAAAAGCTTGCAAGACACAAAAAAATAAATACACACATTGAAGCCACATGAAAGAATTCCTAGCGTCACATGGATAAAGGTCAGGAAATACAAAAAGTTATGGTTCCCATAGTAATGCTAATCCAACCATACTGCACATCCTGTGTATTTAGTGGTACAGATTGAAAAGAAAAAGGCTTCATCTACCAATGCTTAAAAGGTTTTTGACTTTGTAAAGACACTTGAATACCACCCCCCACATGCCACATTTAATGTTCTGAGCAGTGGATTTTCATATCGAATTGGATTAAGCCAATCTAAGCATCACTACATCTCCCCATATCTGGGGCAATAGCAAGAGCTCTCAAGCATGATTACAAATTGAACATTATTTGCCCAGCCTGAACAGAGGAAAGGGATCCAGGAGTCAGAATGGGTTGAGTCACCAAATCGCGGTCGGCGGGTGCAGATTCTGCACTTGGATGCAGCAGGGAGGTGGTAAGGAGAGAGGGGAGAGAAGGACTGACCAAGCCCCATACACCCATAAGTAGTAACTGTTAATCCCTTTCTATAAACACTCATTTGCTTGATAACGAAAGCTTGAAATATCCTCCTGCCTAGTATCCCACCTCACAAGGCTGGAAACAGGTTGTAAATTAACTACAGTCATGCTGACCTTCCTCTGGCATAAATCTGTGTATTTCTCTGCTGTCCAAGCTCCTGAGGTCTTATTTTCATGCTTTACATAAAGCCCACACCACACTTCCAAGAGGGAACAGCTACAAGTGGTCTATTTGCATTTAGCAGCTCCGACTGAGCACCCAGATTTGCATAGTAAGGATTAGACTATTTGTGCCACATGAAACACATTAAATCAAATGGGTTTGAGCACCTGTACCGGAGAAGAGGATTACTTCTCTGGCTACTTGTCTGGGAGAAAGGAAAGGCAGATCTGACGTCTTGCAAAATCCTCTAAGAGGCAAAGAGGGTGAAGGAGGAAGACAACTCTCAAGCACAGCTGCAAAGCGCGCAATGGAAGTACGTAATAGGGAACAGGCATTTGTCAGGGTATCCATGCATGTCCTTTTTCACCTCCAATAAATCCGAGTTCTTTTCCCAGTTCCCGTGATCAGTTCAGGATAACAAGCATCTTTGAACTTCAAAAACAGGACAGATGAAAAGAGAGACACCGCTTCTGAAGAGGTTCTCAGCCCTGCTTGCCCACATAGCCCTGCTCAAAGGACACCAAACTTATGGAGCTGCTCATGGAGCAACATCAACACCAGAGTCCACACCAGGCACAGGCACAGGAACACACACCAGAAGTCCTTCTGCCCACAAGGTTACTGGTAGCTGGTTCCTTCAGTCACATCCCTTAACCCCTTGCTCTCGCCATCCCTTAGAGTGCATTCACCTTCCCTTTTGTGCTCCAGCATCAAGTCTCCATGTTCTCAAGATGCTTTGCAACCCTCCCCACAGCTGCAAGGCTTGGCTGCTCCTCTGACCTGCACAAATTCCAGCTGGCATCTAGCCACACCTGCCAAGGGTAACAAGGATTTGGTCATGCTTTATCTTATCTACGCAATAATGACGCTTGTCTTCCTTCATGGGCAAAGCTCAGTAATAGCTCTGCACCTGCCAGTAAACAGAGCTGGGCAGGGGCCAGGAGCTTCAACTCACCTCAGAGCAGGACAGCTCTGCTGGTCTGCCTGTCCTACCCACAAAAACCTGGCATTTAGTCCACAAACAAGAACTGTGGAGAAAATAAAGCCCAGCAAAATTTTCACTTGTCATCTCACCTTCACCTCAGGTGCTAGCACAGACATATAGCTCACCTTCCCTAAAAAAAGTACAGCCACGCTAGTCCTTGGCAATAGACAAAAGAGTATTTTACAGGGAGTCGGGCCACTTGTCCAGAGAGAAAAATTCAATTTCTGCCCTGCTCTCAACTTGTAGACCACCTCCAGCTTCAATTCACAGGGGAGATGAGCTTGGTTTCCCCCTTTTTACTTTACAAAAGGGGCAAGAGAGGAAACTGAGGCAGATAAAAGCATTACTCATACTTACAGCTGTTTTGCTGAATTAGATAGAGAGGGATTTAGCTACTGTAACAGTAATTTGTTACCTTGATTGCAAAACTATGACTAGGCATTTTTCATGCCTTCAGTGCATTGCTTTAACCTTCATCCAGCACATGTGCTAAGAGCTAATACTTTCAAAGAGCTGTAGGATAGATCTCAAGAGTCTTATTCATAGTCTCATCTCCTCTTTGGAAACACAAGTTGCCTCAGCCCATGAAACATCACCTGCTGTGAGCAGTGACACCTTGGCATCTGCCAGGATCTTACCAACAACACAAGTTCAAGCCAGCCTCAAGCCCATATGGTGCTGGACCACCACAGACCTGAGAAGGTTCATGGCTCCCAGCCACATTTTTAGAGATCTCCTACCTTCCTCTGAACAACACAAGACTTTCCTGCAGAGCTTTCAGGTATGTGTAACTCTCAAACATCCTTCTAAACCAGGCACACTCTTCCACATCAGTGGGGCCAGTAACTGTGCAGAAAACTGATACAAAGTCTCATATCAGCACAGAGATTAAAACTATAGAAGCAGAGACAACAGCTCCTCCTTCGGATGAAATATCTGCTAAACTAACTGCAACCACACTCTTCACTAAAGAGAAAGCAGGGATGCTACAAGCCTCCTTGCTCTCAGTCTTATTACTTGACAGATTTTCTTCCAGTTATGCTATGCAGATGAGGACACCATACCCACCCTTCCACCAAACCATTGTACCACACCCCATTTTCTCCAACACAAACCTACAATTAAAGTCACAGTCTCTAAGAGCATAAGACAGTATTTTTTTCCTGCTTTAGTGCTCTGTGACACACTGAAGAGAAAAACACTTTGTTAAAAAGTCCACAGGGCTTCCCAGTCACATAATCCCAACCTGAATGAAGCACAGGGAAGCCCACCCTGGCTCTAGACTTCATTCGAAAGTCCACAGCCTACACACAACTCACAACAGCTATTTTTGGCATTGTTTTCTCTCAAGGCTCGCAATATTTGTTATTCCACTTGATGCACATAAGTCCTGCCATCAAGTGGAATACTGAGATTCAAGCGTTTCTTGGAAGCTTACACAGACATCCAGAAATATCTAAGACAGTCAGAAACGAGCATGAGAAAGCAAGTTAAGACCATATTTTTTAAAAAAACACTATGTCATTCCATAGCATTTTTTTAACTATCTGGCTGGTTTTTAAAAGCTTAGGATTGACAAACCTTCTGAAGATACTGCCTCAGCACATGGTGCTCCATGCCACAGCAGAAGCACCTGGGAATATTTAATAGATCCAGCCCAGTGCTCCTTGAACAGCTGCAGAGGTCAGGTTTGCTTAGCAAAATGAGTAATTGCATGCACATGGAAAACCTTCTCAGTGCTAGACCTCAGAGGTTCAGGATGCAGGATGGGGAGAAGAGAGCACTGCCAGAAAATATTAAGAGGGGTAATCAGAACATCCACAGCATCTCTCTTTCACGCTGCTGCCCTATGGATACCTCCAAGGACACGCAGTGACAAAGGACAAAAACTCTTACTAATTGTTGCAATTCTGCTCTTCCGGCAGGAAAACAAAATGAATCATCCCAGACTCAGACAGGGTAAAAATTATTTCCACCTCAGACTTCATCTGGACAGCACGCCGAGGCATCTGTCGGGAACAAGATGGCTGCTCCACCCAGTGGAAGAGGACACATTTGCTACAGCTGAACTTCATTGCCACTGTCCTTAAACACAAGATGAGCTCCTGCAAACAGGTGAGGAGAGAAGGGAGGGTTCAGTCCCCAGAGCAGCCTTATGAAACCAAAAAGATTTAGACAGTGAGCAGCTGTATTGTGGAAACCAAACCTAGTTTATTGTACATAAGGATCTATATCCTCAAAGCTCTCTGACCGTGAAAAACATTGTGCATGGAGCTGTGTCCATGTGATTCCTGTTACTGTCAATTGTCCTCATCCCATTAGTTTGTTCTCTGAGGCTGCCTGGCAAAGTCACGAGAACAGCAGTCCCTGACCGCTGTCTGCATGCTGCTAAAGACCGCCCCACACCGAGTCCTCCTTTGCAATACCGTCTTCAGATCAGTAGACAGTAAGATCGTTAGAGGCATTAGATTAGATTCATTAGATGCATCATGTTGGGGTGGGACCAGAAGTTTTCCTGTCGGATGGTGACAAAACAGCCAAGCAGATTTTCCAATTTTTCCAATTTTCCATACTACCCACCATAGCTTGCCACAAAACCACCAAGGCAAGAATGAGAACAACGTTGTTTGCCCAGCAAGGTAGTTTTGAGAGGTTTTATATCATTTCATGAAGGACTCTAAAATTTAATGCCTCAGGCCTCACATCAGTTTCGGTGCAGCAGGGTGTCCTGGCAAATAGAGGATTTTCCTCACACAGCTCATTGCAGTTTCTCAGACCACCTGAATTGGCCAGTGAAAGGACAGACTAAACTGATTATCTGGTTGATCTAGATGCAATTTCCATAGCCCTCAGGAGATGTATACAGATGTATATTCATCTGCATAAACTTGGTTGTATGATCCTCCAAAATAAATATACATAGCTCTAGAACATGAGAAATAAGATGCAATTGCCCCTGAACTTGCATCAAGGCAAAGCTAGAAATTAAGGTTTTCTGAGAGCCCCTTCATGCACAACAGCCATCCTCTCCATCAGAATAAACAAGTACTCAACAGGTCACAACTAAACAAGCAAGCTGTGTTTGGATTATCCTGCCTCCTCAGGCTATTCCTGAGCACGAACATTTCCCCCTGTCCCAGGCTGGAGATCCTGGCCTCTTTTCCCCCCTGGCTGTTTTCAGGAAGTCCTACAGGAAGGACTTGAGGTTCAACACACAAGTTCACCGAAGTGCATCCCATGCGCACAGGATGTTAAAAAGACGCTACAATCTTAGGAAAGGGAAGGGAAAGCTCTGGCATTTTTTTCCATCCAAAGAGAATGAGAAGAAGCAGCAGCACAGCTGCCATAGGAACCTGCAGCATTTTTAACCATCTTTACTGTGCAGCATCATCTGCACCTGAATCGTGGCAAGAGAGAACATTCTCTGAACTGTTAAAAAAACAAAAAGAGAGAGAAAATAATAAAAGGTCTCCGCTCAGGTCTAACACTCAAGACCAAAGTCCCATGACCTCATATCAAAGGAGCCTGTAGACTTCACAGCTACAGAAGAAGAGAGAGATAGAAAGCGGTGGCAGCTCCCCAGCCCGGACCCGGCCAGGACAGCGCTGCCCATCCCATGGCACGGCCGCAGCTACGGCTCAGGAGCGGTGCGCGGTGGAGAAGGGAGCTTTGCACAGGAATGTGGATGCTCCATACCTGTCCTTCACCGGCACGGGACCTCCGACAGCTGGGGAAGAGGCAGGTGTGTGGCTCCGGACAGGCGAGGACCCCGCAGCACACAGAGTCCCCAGTGCCCTGCTCCCTTCTCCCCACATTCTCCGGAGAGGTGCGAGGGAGACCGGGGAGGGTGAAGGTGCCACCGGGGCTCTTCCCTGGGGCGGCCGCTCCGCAGCGCCTCGACTGCCGNNNCCCTGCCCGGGGCAGCGGAGCCGCCGGGGCCGGAAATGAGCGGGGCCGGTCCCGCTCCGGCCCCTCGGGAAAAGCGGCGACACTCCCGACCCCAAACACCCCCGAGAGACGGGACAGCCCCGCACCCCGCCCCGCTCGCCTCCCCCGCGGAGCCGCGGGCACCGCCCTGGCGGCTTTATGGGAAAAGGATCAATTTCCCCGCTTAACGGCACCCAGTTGGGGCGTTTGTTATTGTGCTGTCAGTGGAGGTTGACAAAAAGCTCTTTGCTTTACCAGCTGCATGTTGTAATGTTAATTACAGCACTTATCCCCGTCACCTGACAACACATAACAAAGTCTCTTCCCAAAGTTTGCGCTGTCACAAGCCTGGACAAAGAGCAGCCCGAGCCCTGTAGCGTCCAGCAGAGAACCCGCAGCAACAACCCCGGGATGTGTGGGGCTATTTTCCCCGTTCCCGGCTGCAGCACCTGAGCAGCCTTGCCCAGCTCGCTGGGCTGGCACCAGGAAAAGCCCCGGCTTTCCCCCAGCCCCGGGGGCCAGTGGTTTCCATGTGCTCCAGCTGGGAATTAACCAGGGCAGACCTTCGTATCAGACCAAAAATAGGCAGACACACAACAGACACTCCCAATTATATCATCCCCTGGTGAACAGAGGCACACGAGACAGGGTTCAGTTTTCTCAAGAGATGCCCCCGGACTGGAGACGTTTCAAATTTGTGAATAACTTCTTACAGATGCTTTCACAGATGCCAAGCACCACTACTACCACAAGATAGTGCTTAATTCCTCCTGGAAGCCGGGGTCCGTCTCAAAGCTCCAACAGACAGAGGCCAATAGCACTTGGGCCTCTGCAGCTTGTGGTAGTCACAACTGGACCCAAACACACCTGTCTTTCACCTCTAGGTCTGTGCCCCGTGTAGTGGATGCTGATACCCTGAGAGGCATTTAAATGGGCTAGGGCCTAGCAAAACAAACCCACATCATACAGTACATTCAAAATATATTAAATATAACTTTTAAATGGAAAGATAAGCAACCGACCAGAGTTAGGTAAATATAATAAGAAAGTTTTTATTAGAAGATATATTTCTGCCAAAATAAATAGTTACATTTTATTCAGCAAAACATTAGAAACAGAAGGGAACAAAAGCATAAACAATTTAATACTGAACTTTTAAAGTGAACATTACTTAGTGACATTGCTGTGTAAATGTGTGACTTGTGTATGCTATTGCTGGTCTAGTTGCTGCTCTGATGTCAGTAATTTCCCCAGGACCTCCACCTGTATTGTGTGCTTAAGGGTCTTCCCAAATTCAGTGGCAGCAGTGGAGTCCCAGGACAGATTTAGCTCAAAGAGCTGCTTTAGATGCTGTGAGCAAGAGAAAACCCCAGAAGAAAGAGGTATTTATTTCCAAGTTACATTTCCAAATCTTCTCTCTGTACAAGAGGGCTGATGTGGCTCCACAGAGTGAGATGGATGCAGTCAGAGGCTGTCCTAGTAGAGCTGCCTGCAGACTGAGCAACGTCCCACTGGTAGGCATTAGGAAGGAGAGGAGAGCGGATCAAGGACTGCTGCACTCAGACACTGCAAGGGCACAGAGGGCAGGCAGGCCAGAGCCCACTGTAAAGGCACAGGGTGCATTTGGCACAAACTGGCTGACACGGCAGCCAGGTGAGGTGGTCCATTTTCTCGTTGATTTCATGGGGGGACAGAAATGAAGCTGAAAAACCATTGGCAAGGCCCTCCAACTTTGGCAACACACAGCACTGCCACCTACCCCATCTAGCTTATGTTTAGCAGAAATGGACCCTTAAGGGAAAAACACAGTTTCAGGTGCTTATCCCACAACCATCTTGGCAAAAGTGAGAGCTCTTCTCTCAAAGGAATCAGTGAATTGCTAGATCAGTTTTTAAAAATTAACAAAACCATTGGGGAATATACAAGAACTAGGGGCACCCCAGTGCTGTCAGACAGCAGATTTTCTTTTATTGCAGGCATACAGCCCTCCAGGAAACCCCAAGAAAACAATTCCTAGGTGCTATATATTATGGTCAGTATTTTCTCCTATTCCTTGAAAATCCACCTGTAACAGTATTAGAAGTAGGGCAGGCAGCAAACCAAACCCAACATACTCCACACTAATTTTGTGTTAGAGCATGCCATAATTATGAACTGTCGTACACAAAACAACTCTACAGTGTTGTACAGGTTAGGGGCTGGTTAGATGTACAAGTTCACCATTAGCCTTGTTAAAAGCAGCAAGTAATAATGCAGGAAGGAGAAAAAAAAAAAAAAAAAAAAAGGTGGATTCCTGAATGCACAGACCCTTCATGTGAAACAGTGAGAACAGCAAGGGTTGGGACTCCTGAAGAAGTCCAGTGAATATAAGGACAATTGGACATGGACTGCAAGATGAACTTTTGGTCCAGGAACCTGACCTCTCACCCACCACACACTGGAGAGCAGACAGGCCCTGGCAAGCACCTGCTGGGCTGCCCAGACACACATTTTGCTGAAGAAGGGACTGACTGCTACAGATGACCATGTTCCTGTGAATTTGGCAAGTGTAGGTTAATCAGCAATGTCTGTTCTGTGTGCGCCTCATGACATGAAAAATTGTCTTCTGGGCAAAGGCTTGAAGAATTCCAGTTAGGGTTATCACAATAAACACCTCCACATCCAATCCAGAACCTACCACAAGGTTTCCAGAGATTTAAAAAGGGGAGGGGTAGGGGAGGGGGTGGTGTCTCATCTTGTCCAAATGAGAAGGCAAAAATGCATAATAAAAAGCTATTCTTCAAAAGCTGCTATGTAACCCTTTTTCTGCATTAGTGGACAAGGTGATCTTCCTTACTTCCTTCATACTTTATAATCTTTGATGAATGAGCTGCAAGAAGTTCAAGCAAATGGATGAAACTTCTCCAAAGGAAGATGAGGGTAGTTTGAGGTATTTTTTGACAGATTTGCAGTTCCTTTATCAGACATTAAACTTATAAAGCCAACAAGCCATTGCACACGAGCCATTGTCACTTGAAGGCAAAGAAAGGGTTAATACAGAGTGGTGCTTTCCCAGTATCCTGTTCACACCCTGAAAATTGGCATAGGAAAACCAGGGATTTCCTTGTCAAAGTGAGACCTTTATATTCAAAGCCAGGCTTTGGTTTGTGGTTACATTTTGAAGTATACAAAAGTTTCTCTTTGAGAAGTTCATAGTACACATAATAAACTAAACTACAGATGAGGTGAAACACAGAACAGAACTCAGACCTTTTACCAGGCACAACCCTCAGTCTCTCGAAATGTATGAGCCAGAACCTGAAAGCCTTTTGGATCAGAGCACTGGAAGAAGTGGCATCAGCCCAGTCGGCACCAGATCAGTCAGTTCTGATGCAAAAGATCCAGGGGATAAGGGTGCCGAGCTGCAACTTCATAGCACACTCTGTTGCCAAGAGTATTTTGTTTCACAGTTTAGTGGTTTATATAATCACTTAGTGGTTTTACCAGTCCAGGAAGAGGGGATAGAAAAATAGTTGCATTATTTTCTCCACCCATATATTAACACAAAAAAAGGCAGAGTTGAAAGGGCAGCAGCTCTTAAACACAAGATTCTCCTTATGCAGCTTTGCCCCTCTCAGATATTTTGCTTCTGGATAAAATGCCTGAATTTTTTGCCACTAAACATCCATACATTCTTGCCAATTGCTCTGTGTGCATTAGGGACAGAAGATATGCATTTGGCAAACTAATGAGCTGTGCATGTGCTGTTCCCACACAGGTAGTCCAAACAATGGAAAAAATGAAATCCCACACCAAACTACAAAATAAACACCTTTTCTCAACTCCAATTTTCAAACTCATCCTGCTCCCAGTAAATGACAGTAGCTTGTTCACTTCCATTAGAGTTACATACATCTAGCAAAAAGTTTTTCTGCAGGCTTTAGACAATCACAAAATTCACTTGTTTTGTAATCCAATAATCCTATTCTGACTTCAGAATCCTCCAATTTTTTCCTCTTCCTGTAGTAACTTCCCTGTTCCTTAATTGACTTAACTATGCAAAGGTTAAGACTAAATCTGACTGCATAAGTGAAGGCCCACTTTATAAACTATGCAGGCCCTTATGTCACATCTAGTAGATTACATCTAGCAAGGGCAGTGGGGTATAAGTCAAGATCATACTTGCACTGGCATCTCCTGGGCCACAGCTGCCCACCCTATCGCCTCCCAGCTTGGAACAGCCACTACTGAGAAGTCCTGATGCTTATCAGAATCTCCAGACAAACACCAACCTCATGCCCAGTGCACAATTGTGCTGGTAGGAAACAGCACCCACCACCTCACCCACACTGTTCACACAAACGTGATCAAGCAGATTTGCTACTTTTTCCAAATGTTAGTTGAGCTTCCAGTGTTAATTTTCTCTTTCTAAGTCAAAGGTGCAAACCAGAGTCTATTATAAATCACTATTCCAAACATAGGCTATGTAATCAACTTCAGATACCCTGTCCTGCTCCCCAGCAAAGACGGAGTATGTTTGCTTTGGCCAATTGCACACTGTTCTTGCTAGGAGAGGTAGAAGACGCCTCATGTAGCTGGACAAGCTGCAGAAAGAGATATGAGGAGCTGGGTTTGTGTCATAGTGTGAAGACTTAAGCCTACATACATGCAATCCCTACAGGAAGCCATGTCTCACCCTGTGAGGAACAGGGTGTCCATACTTTACACAGCAAGTCACAACCAGACCACTGCTAAGACAGTCCCTCACAAGCCACAGTCCTGCCCTGCTACAGACCCACTAGTTCTGGTCTTTTAGGGGCAAGACAAAGAATAGCCAGTTCCAGGCAATGTGCATCAACAGTCCTAACAGCACGTCACTTCTGGTGCTCCCACTGTTGCCAGCTGCAACCTGTGAGCCACAACACAAGACAGGCAAGATGTGAGGCTGGTGTAGCTACAAGCCTAAATCCTTCTCACTCTAAAGGCCCAACATCCAAACCTTTTTGAAGAAAGGACAGATAGATGCTTCAGTTTGGCAGGAGATCCATTCTGTGTCACTCACTTGGAATTTCCTTCAGTAACACTCCTTAAGTAATGCTCCTTAAGGAGCAAAGTCCCATTGACCCCTATCAGAGGCAGCCATTTTCCCAGCACTTGCTGTGAGATTCCACCACGAGCCTCTCAAAAATAACATGCCCCACACAGTCTCACCTTCCTACAAGCACTTCACATTGCTTCAGCCACTAAGCTGATCCTGAGATAGTCAGACTGAGCTTCTCCAGGGCAACTCCACACTAATTCCATACACATCATCAGGAATGGAACCTCAAATTCAATGTTTCTCTGGAAAAACAATCTGTCAAAATTACTTATTTAAATAAGCTCAATGACTTGCTTAACATTTAAAGTTCAAGTTGCAGCAGTTCCATGAGGACAAAAAAATTGAAAAGGGGGAGACCATTACAACATTAATTAGGGAAAATACATAACTCTTATACACTTTCGCAGTTCCAGTGCAGTCTGCAGCAGGGCCATCTCTGGCTTCCATCATGGATGCAGTTAAGGGAGAGAGGAAAAGACATGGTTTCAGCAAAGAAGAAACTCCAGAGGAGATTTGGAAGCTATGAGAAAAATCAGTTTGGCAAGAGGCTAACTCATCTTTCAGTAGCACAAAGAGCTAAGTGATGTCAGATGATTTAAGGAAAAAGAAACAAAACCTGCTCTGAGAAACACAGGAAGCTAAAGGCTGTATAAACTTGAGAGCGTCATCTACATCCTGATCATTTGGCGGTAAAAAGCCAACGGCAATTTAAAGTGCACTATCTGGGAGAGCCCAGCTGGCTCAGCATCAGCCTGGCCACAGGCAATGGCCAGGCCTCAATGCTAGTGCAGAGCAAGGTACCAGCCTGTGTGTGTGTCTTGGAACACAGAGGTCCCTTGCCTGGGTCCAGCAGGCAAAAAATGGCTACAGTCAATTCCACCAGTCTCCATCCCAGGGAAACCCCCTTTGCAGCACATTCAGAAGCACAGGGCAGCCTGCTGCTGAGGGATGAGACTGGTCCCGGCCTGTGTCTGCTCCCCTTCCCACCCACCCTCATCCCCTCGTGGCAGCAGGATCAGAAGAGTGGCAGGCACTCTTTCGCACAGTCTAGAGGCGGAAGCTTTATCGGAAACCGTTCCCGAGGGAAGAGGGAAGCCTTCATGTCCACGTTGATGAAGAGTAAGCCCAGCATGAGCTGGCGCTGGTACTCCTCCCACTTCATCATGACATCAGACACAGAACGGTTGCTTCTCATCCATATGGGCAGTGCTTCACCACAAGGTGACGAGGAAGGAATTGGCAGGCTCTGGGGCCCTCCAAGCTCAAGATGATAGTAAAGCCTGAAAGGCAAAGACATGCAAAGAATGAGTACATGAGAAGCACTGAGCAGGTCACCAGACCAGAGCTCCAGAACCACAGCACCATTGACTGCATGACTTCAGGCAGAAGTGTGTTTGTGTGTGCCTGTTTTCCTCCTCACATTTCAGTTATTCAGCTCTTGTGGATAAGAATCACACCCTTGTACTAGCTAGGTCCCTCTGCCTACTACAGTGATCTCTTCCAACCTTCATTCACACAAGTCTTGACACAGGCTCAAGCCATGTGCTTTTGCACGGAGTTCAGCTGAGAACTACAGGCACACACAGACCCAAAGCACTGTCTCATTTGGCAACTCTGTTGTTTCCTGGTCACCACATTTGCCACCCCACCCTAAACCAAGGCTGAGATCTCAAGGCAGAAGATACAATTTGAACACAAGTACTTCTTGGAAGGGACTTTTAGGAGACAATGGGCCAGAAAATACCACAAAGAGCAGCCCCTGTTTCTTCTACAAGGAGCATGTAATAAGCTAGCACGCTGTTTTAGTCACTTACATCCACTGCCCTATTGCTAAAGTAACAGCTTCAGTACAGGGTCTGCCCTATTATGGGTCAATTTGTGCCTCATTTACTGTGCTCCAATGGAGTAGAATCTCTAGAATTCAAAGGTGAGAGGGGAAATCAGACTCCCTCAGAACAGTGCTGTGAAGTAAAGCAGCCATACCTGGCTGAAAGATGGCTGCCCAATTTCTTCTTGGCTTTCTTCACAAGGTAGTTGCAGATTTCATTCATCTGCTGTCTCATCCATCTAATATCCTCAGGGATATCTGGGAGCCATTCCAGCAACCTGTAAAGATACAGGATACAACCATTAGCCAAGCTACACAACAAAATGGGATGAAAAGAACACCAGTTTTGCCTCTTCTCAATCATTTTTAGTGACAAATGCATTAA
This sequence comes from Pitta sordida, assembly GCA_013390025.1. Lineage (NCBI taxonomy): Eukaryota > Metazoa > Chordata > Aves > Passeriformes > Pittidae > Pitta > Pitta sordida. The sequence goes on along the minus strand of WEKX01022159.1, from coordinate 62,808 downwards.
GAGTGATTTACGCTACCATTCATAGAATTCAGAGGGAGAAACTGTGAAGGGTGAGAACAGCCCAGAAGCTTATTTATTACATTACCTGTCTGCACTTTCCATATTTTTTATCCATTTTCGGATTAAGAAAGTGTTTTTCTCTAAGTCTCTCCATCTGTAAGGAGGTAATTTGTGAAACTTCATACTAAGAACAAGCCTGACAAATCTGTCTTCCCAGCTGTGTAAGTATAGAGCTGGAAATGGTTGGGACTACTCTCATTCCAGCAGGAAAGAACTTCTTCTGTGGCTCTTCATTTCATTCTTGTATGCCCAGTTCAGAAGTCTCTCTCAAAGCTCAAAACTTTACCCTCTAAGGTAAGTTCCAGCACACAGCCATCTGTCTTTGAACTGGAAATATTCACAGGAAGATAGGAAAAGTTTTGGGTTCTGGGGTTTGTTTTGAGGGTTTTCTTCATATCTGGTAAATTGTTGGGAACTCCTTCCCAGGAACTCTGGCACTGCAGAATTAGAGAGGACGCTACTGTTGATCTATTCATGCTCCACCAGCTACATCAGATGTCTCTGTACAGGCAAGAGTGCAGCTGAAGGATTACCTGACAGTGAAGGAAACTGCAGACTCCAGAGGCAGCATGTAGGGGACCATCATTGCCGTGGCCACACGTATAGGCAGCATGTTGGTGAGGCCAGTTAAGAAACCTCTTCTTTCAGCACAAGCCTCCAGAAGAGCTGAAGGCAGAAGAAACATGGCTGAATCCCCCCAACAGGTCTATTTTCTTTCCTTGTCATATCCCAGAAGCTACCAAGCCTGAGGTCTCCCCATTCCACCTTTCACATCTTGAGGTTTTGCTCAGGTTAGTAATTCCCTGAGCACAGCTGAAAACAACAGCTTTTGGCTTTATGAGACTCCAAAGGAGCAAGCAACAAGACTCTCCTCTCCTTACCATGGAGAACACTGTCAAATGAGCCAGCCACTCCCAATCCAATGCCCACAGGGCTGTACCTAAGACACCCAACTCCATCTAGGCATCACCAGGTTCGGATTCAATCCCTGGGTATAGTCAAGCCCAGCCATAAGCAATAACCACACATGCCAATAACTCTCTGAAGCAGACCAGGCAGCACAGAAACCTGTGATCTCTGCCTGTGAACTATACCTTGGTTCAGTCTGGGAGGCAAGTGTTCGAAGATGTGCTCTTCAACAGCAGCAAGTGCAGTATTGTCCTCTAGTTGGTCCTCAGCTTCTGCTTCTTCCTGTTTCTTTTCTTCTGGGGGAGCTTCTATGGCAAGGAGAGGACGGGCAGGACTTGGACGATGCAGGAGACCTGAGATGAGAAGTCATACCATATAAGTAACACAAACTAGCTGCCCAGCCTTTTGTGTTAGTCCTTACTTCACCCTAACTACTGGAAGCTGAGGCCATACCCAGCCTCATCTTACATCTGTTGTAATGCTTACCATAATGAGTTAGAAATCCTGTTGATTTAAGATAATTTTCTTTCCCCACCACAAATTCTCACATTTACCGTTTAAGTTCTGCAGGGTGCTTTTCGGCAGAGTTGTGTTTGTAAAATCTGCCACTCACCAATCCTGCAGGCAAGATTTCCCTCCTGCAGTGCAATCCACACGCACAGCTGCATGAGCGCTGTTATCCCAGTTCCCATCCCAGAGCGGACAGTGCTCGATCCACTGTCCATGGACACGAGGTGGCAGTAAGCACACACCCACAGCTACAGCACAGGGCTGGCACACGGCAGTGAGTGACACTGCAGCACCCAAGTGCCCGACGTCAGGGCTGCCGAGGGCAGCCTTACACATATCCCAGCTGTATTTGGAAAGGAGGTGGGTATCCACAGAATATTCTGAGTTGGAAGCGATCCACAAGGATCATCGAGTCTAACTCAAACAGCACCACTGCCTCCCAAATGGCACTAATCCCAAATGGCACTGATGCCCAACAACTGGGTTGGTAAATGCAAAAGTGACCACTTCTGCTTCACGAAGGGCTAAAAAAAGACTTATTAATGAAAATTCCATATGCTTGTATCTGAGGCACAGTTCAGTTCGACACCTCCACCCTTCATATGCACCACAGGCTACCCTCAGAGCCCAGGCACCCAGCCTGGCACAGAACAGGCAAGTCAACACAGCCTACTGACACAGGGCATTACCATTCTTCTTCAGGAAGTGCAGTGCATCCCGATAGCCCTGCTTGCACATATCCCGCAGCACCTGTGAGCAGAGAAGGGAAGAGTAAGTAATTCAGAAATTGGTTGAGCAGAACAAACACCCAGCTCAATGCTGGCTTTAGAGGAGTTCTCCTGACTCCTCAGCTATCCCAAAACCAAGTCTCATTCTTGCCAGCCCTTCCTGGGTTTTGAGCAGGAATGGGAGGTGTAATATGAAAATGTTGGATATAGGAATCACAAGATAATTTAGAGTGGCAGGGACACCTGCAATCATACTTAAGTATGGGGTAAGAGTTGAAGCCACCTCATTTCCCCACCTAAAGATGATGCTGCTGTGGGCAGCTTTCAGCCAGTCACTCTGACAAGCAGCCCAGAATATTACCTGTAGATGCCAGGAAGGACCACTGTGCTTGCAGACAAAGAGCGCTAAGACTAGGAACAAACTTGCTCAAGTTACTCAGAACAAGCTTATTATGTCCAAATGTCAGGGCTATCTGGCATTTGCATTTCCTCAGAATCATGCAAATCTCTTCACAGTGCCACCTGCTCCACTGGCACATTTTAGGAGACAGGCACTGGCTTCTGACTGGCAGCTCCCTCCCGACCTTGAAACATCCCTCTAATGAAGGGAGCATGGGTGTGTTTCCACACAACTGCTACCACCTAAATTCCAGATGTTCTAATAACAAAAGAAAATTAACCCATCTGTATGACTTTGTGCAGGTGCTCAAGTTTTGCCAAGTCAGTGGGTTGATAACGTCAAGATTAAACACCAGACAAACAGAAGATACACAACTAACATTGTCTGGAACCTTTTGCTGCTAAAGGCCACCACGTTATGGCCAGTACCTACACAGTGTCCCCGGGTTCTGGTGTATCCAGGAAACTCACCTGTGGCTCCGGAGGAAACAAGGCCTTTGAGAGGCGGTAGAGGTTGCGAAGGTTGAACTGGATGCTTGTATTAGTGACTCTCAGCTCATGCATGTTTGTGGAACTGTCTCGTGGACAAATATCACTCTCCCCTGAGAATGGAGACACTGTGATTGTGTTCTTCAGCTCATACTGTGGCAAATTGTCAGAAATCCCTCCATCAACGTATCTCTGAAATAAAGACAAATACAGCAATCTTCATTCTCCAAACTGATCAAGCAGCTTTTTTACTGTTCCTATTTGTGCCAACAACTTGGGAAGAGTATGGAGTACATCCACCAGCACTGGAGGAGTCAAAACCAGCAATAGCACAGCTGTGTTGCCTATAATCTCCTTTTGTTATGTGCTTGGCTTCCTATGGTTGAGTGTGTTGTTCCCAAGTGTTCAATAAGGAAGGCATATTCACTTGTGTGACTGCTGACTTACATCTCCTATGGGTTTTGACTGCTATCCAATTAAACAATAATACACACCAACAACCACCTGCAGTGCAAATTAGCACCAATCTAAACTGTCACACTGATTTTGTGCCATTTTCCACTTGTGTTTAAGATGAGTAAGTCAGACACAAGTCCCCACTGGCAGAAGGCTTGTTACGTAAGAGTAAAACCAGCTGATCTGTTGCTAGCAGGCTTATCAAGCAGTAATCCCAACACATGCGCACACGTTGGGACTCAGCTTGCTGTGGCGTGATAACGGAGCACAAGGGACTTGGGTTTTGCTCTGAACAGGCATCCTCTTATCAGAGAATGTTCTGTACTTATGTACCATAAACACAGTTGCGTTACCCTTGCAGGAAGGGCAACCCCAGCAGCACGTTCAAGATATTCTTTAGATCCTATAATTACACAAGGAGCTGAGAAAGATGATCCCTATGACAGGCTTTTGGCAGAGCAAGCAACATGCAAAAGCTAAAAGGAAAGGGATGTTGGTCAAGCCAAAAGAGTAGGAAGTCTGAGACCTTTGCAGAGCAACAACTCCAGCTTTTGCAAACCTCAATTACATAACAGTGCTGCCAGTTTTGGCTCAGGGTTGATCCTGCCATTTGCTGCCTGAATCCCTTCCCTTTGGACAGGTTCAAACACAAATCATCACAAGGGGCTGCATAGTCCCATAAGCCTTTCGAGTCCTTGATGGGTGATGAGGTCAGCTAGTATAGGCTAAACCCAAGCAGAGCATGGAAATGCTGACTAGAAGAGGTGCTCCATTCAGCACCCTCCTTCCTGTTGTCTCAGGCAGACTGACCACCAACAATCATCTGCCACACAATGTCTAGGAAAATGCCAGATGTGATGTCTGGAGGGTGCTTTGCCATTTGTTCTCCCTTGCTTTTGATGGCAGACAAGACCATCCTTACAAGCACTCTTCAAGCAGCTTATCTGAGCTTGGGGAGCAGCTTGCAGGCTCTTAGACTGAAAGCAATCAAATTCAGCCATAGGAATTCCAAGCAACAGGGTCAGGATAGACTGCACAGCAGGTTTCTTGGGAGGCAAACTAAACCCCAGGGCTATGTCTGCCTAGAGGTTAATGAGACATGGCTTGTGATTACAGTTGTAGGCTATAGCAGCACGAACTCATAGCACAGGGCATTTAAGTCTCATGTCAGGCCTTGCTCAAACACAGTATCAAGACAGAGACTCCTACTCCACATGGATTTAGAAAGTGAAAAAAGAGGAAGGATGGGATAAATTTAACTCCAGGATAAGTACACCCTCTCAGAAAGAGTAATGCTCAGCCTGCTTACAGGACGCTTTCCAGACAACAGAGGAGCCAACAATCAATTGAACCATCTCCCCCTTCCGAAGTGGGCAGTGTTCCCTAAGCCAAAAGCAATCAAAAAACTGTCATTGTCACCCTCTCCCCGAAGCTGCTCTCCTGAAAGCCAGACTAGGCACAGCTAGCGCTGGAGACATCAGGCTGACTGCCTCTGCAAGGACGAGACTGCAACAGGCTGAGTGGGAAGAGAGCAGAGCAAAGCAGGCAGTATCCCACTTTGCTTAAAGAAAAAGGAGGTAAGTGTTTTGACCACTTGGACAACACTAGTTTTGCAGAAAGGTGTGTTTCCCTGAGGGTGGCAGTATGAGCGCACAGATGGCATTAGGAAAAACGCTCAACCATAATAAGGCGCTTTCTCACCCCACAGAAATCTGGTAATGCACATGAACATCCCACTCTCTGGTGCACCAGTTCCCAAGGAATGCTGATTACCATTCCTTAGTAAAGCTCAGATTGCCACTTCTTTGGATTTGCCTGAACTTCCAGCAACCCAAGTTCAACCACTCTCCAGCCTTCTGCAAAGCCCCAAACAGCACAGTGTCACAGGCTGGAGCCACCAGCTACCAGCAGACATGAGCAGCAGCTTTAGGGAAAGGTTTGTGGACTGGGGTGCCCACCTTATGTCCTCCCATACACAGGGCCCTGTACTCACAAATCAGCTTTGTGGGTTCTCACCCACATGCTGCAGACAGTTCACAGCTACAGCCTGTGTTGACAGGTCAGTTACTGACCCTTCCATTCCACAGTATTTTAAGATTTTTTTTCCCACCCATCACTATCAGCCACTCCATGGGGCTTCCAGACATTAGAGAAGTGAACAATGGAAAAAAAATTAGGAGGAACACAGAATATGGATTTTGTACTTTGCACAATTATACCACCTAGAAAACTGTTCCTTATGCCAGGCCTGTCAGCTTATGCCGTGGCAAATACAGTTACCACAGGAACATTAGGCACCATATGGTCCTGTTTCAAAACCATTTCTCAAGCTCAAACCCAACCCAATTTGACCTCTTCCCTCATCAGCAACCCGCCTTCAGAGCCATGCTTTTCTGGGGAAGAGGTAGGAATTCATTTTGTCATCTCATATTCCCTCCCCACCTTTCCCCATGAGAAGTCATCCCTCAATGTGCCAGGGCAGCTGCACATTCCAGAAATCCCAGTGTTGTACACACTTTTGGAATTCTGAGGTTTTGCCTGATCCATACTGACCTCAACTAACCACAACTAGCAGTGTAAGCCAAGAGCCACTGCTATGCTCCCACCAGCTGTGCAGCTGCTGAGCAAATACCAAATCATTACTGATTCTGTCTTCTCTGACGGGCTGGACATTGGACATTCTTCCAGGTCATTTCCCTGCATAGTATGTTTGCACAAGACAAAAACAGCCAAGTTGCGTATTATGCAGGACCAAAACCGGCCTCACTCTTAGGACACAGGTAGCAGTGGGAGCAGATCTGATGCTGTGCTCTGAAGGACAGGCATTTGGGTCAGGCCACTTACGGGGAAACTCAGGCCCACATACTTTAATAGCAGTTCTCCCCTCTCCCTTTTGACTATTTAGTTTGCAAAATCCCTGCCTTATAACACATGCATTAAACTATGTAGCACAAGGGAGTCCAAGCTCAGCCAACGCCCCTTAGACCATGACAACGATATTCAGAAATATTCCATCTCTGCACAGCTTTCAAATGTTTCCATTTCCAGCATGCAAACACAAAGGGATAAACTGCTTTTGGACAGCCTTGGGCAGGACTTAAAGAAAGCTCTGGCAGGCAGCAGAACATTCTTCTCAGAAAAAGGACAAGAAGAACTCCATAGAAGAGAGGGCTGGTATCCACAGCAGTAGTTAAAACCCCACAGAAAGTGTCAGGCCCATGGGAGAGGGACTACACTCATGACTTCTACCCTGGACCCAAGTTCTTTCCACATGCAGATGGTTGGAGCCCCAGTGACAGAAAGCATTGTACCATGCAGCCATGAGAACCATCTGCCAGGCCAGCCAACCCTACCCAGGCTGTTATATACTGCATTACCATCACGTTAAATCCACCAGTCTTCAAGATGTTTATAGCCAATTGTGGGCAGCAGCGAAAAGAAAATTTATAGCACTGAGAGTTATTCAGAAATTTCTTGCATCTCTTCAGACTAAATGCTGCCAACAGAGTGGCAATAAGATGGCAAAAATGCTGATACTCAGCTTTAGCATTCTTACTCGTTAGTACGTGATTTCATGAAGGACCATCTTAAGAGTCTTACTTACCACTCCACGCAAGGTTGGAGGTATCAGCCCACAGTAAACTGGAATAAAGGTGCTGCAGACACAGGCCTGAGGGAGAAAGATCCAGAATATATGAACCACATCAAAGCCCACTGAAACTACGTATTACTCTTCTCAGAACACCACACTTGCATGCGCTGACAATTGTACTCCAGTACTAAAGACATCTGGGAGAGCAAGGCATTTCTACCTAGCTCTCTGCAGTAAGTTTCCATTCACCTGGATCAGTTCCTCCTTGGAATTGAAGTCCGACAGTATCACGTTTTCTCCATCAGAGACTCGTGTCAGGGAAATGCCCAAACGTCCTGCTGCAACCTCATGCCCATTTTCTGGCACAGTCTTGGACAGACAGATCCGAATGGTCTTCACCAAGTTGAAAGAAGGATGGAGCGGGCCCAAGAACCTCTTCCGGGCTTCTTTTGACACCCGAATAATGCTGGCACCAGCCTCACCTGCAACAAGAGAAGAATGAAGCACCATGAAGTCCACGCCAAACCAGTCTTCTCCTTTACAAAACTGGGCACAGAAAAGCCTAATTCGCAGCTTTATTCATAGGCTTCTCCCTGCTGGCTGATACGCAACTCAGAACAAGGGCCTCTTATAGGTGGTGTTACAGAAATCATGGAAGTTTGCTGTCTTGGCACTCACGCTTCCCCATCACAAAGAGCTACCCCTCCTCTTGTGCATGTTTCACAAAGTCAAGGAAGATGCCATTTATCTGGTTAAGGCCTCACACTTTTTCTTAGATCCTGTTTCACTGGCCAATGCAGGGCTGGTGAAAACAGGCGAAGAAAACAAGGCATATACCTAAATAGCTTTCAGCTTATGGGCTAAATCCACTTCAAAACACAGAATATTCTGAGTTGGAAGGGACCCACAAGGATCGTTGACACATTCCACTAAAACCTTCCTAGTAACCACCTTTTTCCTGACAGAAAAAAAAACCAAAAAACCAAAAAAAATCAAAGGTAAGCAAAAGTTCTGGTAAACAAATGTTGGAGCTTTCCACATAAGTGGTCCCAGTTGTGCTGTGAATGTCAGCCACATCTCAGGCAAGTAAGACGGACTATTATTCCATTAGGGGATCAGTGACTTAGTGCCTCTCGCAGAGTGTTTGGCGTCCTATCCCTTCTGTATCCAATTCCACAGCACTAAAATAGGCCCTGACAGCAAGCAGGACTCATGAAGGCATGCTTGCTTTACCCTTTCACACAGTGACCCAGCTGGGTTTGATGGGAGGAAACATCCCATCTGCACAAAAGGGAAGGCATCTGCTAAGCCCATTATCTCACATTCACTAGGAGCCTGACCTGGCAAGCACATCAGAGCTCTCCAGTGGGAAAGAAGGGATGAGAGGAAACAAAATTATCCACCTAAGTCAAACCCTCAATGTCCAGCATGTTGCCCTTTGCACACACTGACTGCTGCTTCCACATGCATCTCCCAGTCATAGCGAGGTACAACAGTTCCTCCAAATACCACATGAGAAAGTGGTGAGAGGAAGAATTAAAGAAACCAGGAGAAACGAGACATGCTTTGACAAATGAAGGACTTCTCTCCAATCAAACCAAAGATCAGCTCCTGGAGAAAGATGAAAGACTACCAGTTCAAGCCAACTGGAAGTCCCTCCATTTTGCCCTCCTCCTGGGTCTTTCAGTTGCAGAAAGGAGGCTACAGAATGAAAGAACACAAGTTAAGTCTAGGTTAATAAATACAACGGAGATAGGAGCAACACCCTCAATGCTATGTCGACACATCCCACTCTTTTGCAATACACGTGTGCCAGCAACATGTTTTCCATCAGTGCAGCCTGGGAACATGATCCGGTGCTTAGGAAACCCACCAACACCAGTAGCTAAAGCACACAGAGAACTGGACCCTTGAACATGACCAGAGACTCCAAGGCCAGGATTTTTAGGCACTGTGAGGTAGCAACTTAGCAGAAAAGCCAAAGTCCCCCCCACCCCCGAAGCAATATTTAGCACTGTAATCCCAGTGTTCTGTCCTACAGCAATGTTTAGCTGTCTAATTCTGATCATACTCAATTAGCAGTAAGCCATTGAGCCCAGCCTGTTCCAGATAGTACTCACATCCTTCCTGACATGAAGCAAGTCAGCCTCACAGAAATAACACTTTACAAGTTCTATCATATTAGCACTCATTACGTTCCCTAGGACACCTTTCACATCTGACAAGGGGATGAAAGACGCACTAAGAAACTGCAAAAGAGTCAAAAATCAAACAAAACCCAACCCAGCACCTTGGCCACATGACCCCACAGAACTCCTCTGCAATTGCTGGCTTAGCTGAGAAACCCAGTGGGAGGGTGGGTGTTAAGGATGCAGCTGAAGGGACACCTTGTGTGCAAGGGCCATGGGGGAGAGTGGCAGGGTGTGTGTCACACAAGAGATGGTGCTTAGGGAAGGAACCTTTCAGGCTTGGTACCTCAATGTGCAGAACGGCTTGATAGCAACACCCAAAACAACTGCAATTAAATTGAGCTTACAAGTGTTTAAGTAAAAAATATGAGCTGGAAGGGGTTTAAGAAAAACAAAAGAGCTATGTCCCAACTACACCAGGAAACAGACTGTCTCAGCACTTGAGGGGAGGCTTCACTTGCAGCTGCCTGCTCCATCATTATTTCACACCCAAGACAAAATAAGAATTATTGCTAATTAGCGATTTCATTCTTCAAATACTTCCTGGGTGTTTGTTGTTTGGGGTTCATTTTACATGTGTGCATAGGTGCATACCCACAGGAGCTTTGAAATACTTCTGTTTAAAGACATCTGTGATTCTGTTGGACTTGCTGGCTCACTTGTAACAAAGCTGAATGTAGAATGGCACTCTGGGAAGAGATGGGCACAGGGTGACCTGCAGCATCACCAGCTTTCCTAGAAACAAGGATGGCTGAGGGTTCAGCCAAAGAAGACAGGTTGACGTAGCTAGATCCATGACAGATGACAAGCCCACTTGGAAATACATTTGGGAGCAGAGAGAAGAGGACAGTGTTTTAATCCTGTTACTACCAGAAGTGCTATTCTAGGAAAACCAGCTCAAATTCTGCTTGCAGTCTGTCAGAGTAAACAGCTGAATGCAAGGTGGTAAAGAGAAATGATTCCTACAGGAGTCAGCCAAAAGCTGTCAATTATTACTAGAACTAGTCCAGTGCCAATTCCAGTCCACAGAAAAGTTTTTCATGGTTTTCAATGGATCTGGTGATTCAGGACACAGAAGAAGCTAAATTAAATTTATATTTCCTCATTGAGGTACATACCAAGAGGCAGAGACAGTACTTGCTGAGAAAACATTTCATTCTTCTCACTGCAACAAATTAATTCAACACTTCTCCCTGTACAGATTTACTAAGCCAACATTCCTCAAAAATTTAGATGTGTAATGTGTCTTTCATTTTCGTTAGAAAAAACATGACCTTCTTTGTCCCATCAGTGCCCCAGTGAGTGTTGTCAAAGATTAACCCAGGTACTGCAGGGCCATTGTCCTTAACTGAATTTCAGTTGTGATGACACCAAGGAGCATCACACAGTTGTCCCCTGAAACACCCCAACATGTCCCTTGCCAGGCAAGGGAGACCAGCTGCTCCCCCTCAGTGGTGATCTGCGAGCCTGTGATGTGCAGTGGCTACAAGGGGCAAGATACTGCCACCCATGGGGAAAGTCTGAAGGCAGCTGCTTGCTCATGTTTCATTTTTAAACCATGTCAAGCCAGCTTTACATTACCTTCTTGACAGAGTCCGTTAAAGAACTCCTCAGTCTGCCTCTGGAACAGAAGATCTGAAGATCAATGACACTAAACTGATGCTAGCTAGATGGGAAGACCCTTAACTGCAGCTTAAAGCTCTGGGATGAAACATAAAGGCTACTTCAAGCCTGCGCAGTGTGTAAGGATGAGAATCATCACAAAGCTTAAACACCGCAGGGCTGGAGGGGTGACAAGTAGGGCCTCTTCAGACCCACACCTTCAGCAGCAAGGATTTTGCATCAAGGGCACCACAAGAGTCTCCTGCTGACATTGAATCACACTGATATCCATTTGCCAGCCAGCAAAAGGACAGATGACCCATGAAGTATTTCAAGTGGAAAAAAAAGCCTAAGACACAAACAAAAATAGGAGCATAACAGGCTGAAGGGGGAGAGGGGCATTCTGGATATTCCACTCAGCAGCTCACCCATGACACTGCAACTCCCTCCAGGAGAACTTCACACGAGCACAAAGATCACCCTCTGTGTCAAGGACATTCCTGCTCCCTGGCTACTGCAGCAGAAAACAGGAGGCAAACTTACAGGAAATGCTCTTCAACACGGATGGAGACCAGAGGATGGCACAGATATTGATGGATGTAGGGACATCATCTCCTGTCCCTGCTGGTAGGAGGTGCACACACTTCACACCCCAGATTACAGATGCAATAACTTGTCTGGACTGCTGGGTCAGGCAGGAAACTGTGCAGATCCTCACTAAGCCTGCTTCAACATTCATTCAACACCAAAAGAATTCAAATGGACTCCTTCCTATGCATCAGGAATATAGGAGGCACCACTTATCTTTCCTCAGTCCCACTACCCAGGTAAGGCTTGAGAATGGTCAGACACATCAGCAGCTTTGAAAGGAAGCCGACTGGCAGAAGGAAGCAGAGGTGTTTTTAGTGTTCCCTCAGTACCGTGAGATACCTATACCTTGTTAGTTTGGGATCACATCATCCACTGACCTATGAACTAGTTTTATGGCAAATTTTCTTTCTTTCCTTCAGCGATACAGTGATTGGCCAATGGAATGGGCTGCCCAGGGAGGTGGTGGAGTGGCCGTGCCTGGAAGTGTTTAAAAAAAGACTGGATGCAGTACTTAATGCCATGGTTTAGTTGATGAGATGGGGTAAGGGAATAGGTTGGACCTGATGATCTCAAAGGTCTTTTTCAGCCTAGTTAATTCTGCGATTTTCAGGACAGGAGTCAGGTCCTGTGTACTGTAACCAGGGACCTCATTCTATGACTTTAAGATCTACTCAGCTATCTGTTCCAGCAATGATTGCCTGATATTGAGCACAGATACTTCCTGTAATAGCCCCCAGGTACAACCCTCACACTTTGCCTTCAACTCAGAGCTGCTGAGCATCATTAGGCTTCTAGTTTTTCCCAATGGATCTGAATTTAGTAATAAGATGAGTCTGAAAGAATTTACTAGCATGATCTTCCCCAAGGTTAATGCCTCTCAGTTGCCTGTCCCATGCTATTTCAGCTGTTCCTGTACCTCATCCATGAAAGAGCTAAAAGTCTCTAATGGCAAGCACAGATTTCCAAAGAGCTGTCCCATGTTCTTCCTGGGCACAAGTCCTCAAGCTGTTCCAGCTTGCACAGCTCCTGCACTTGCTACTTCTCCAAGTACTGAAAGCAAGCAATGCACCTGCTTGTCTGCCTGGCCTCTCCCAGGAGATGGTACAGCCCTAATGACAACACAGTCCTGTCAACAGCCAAAAAAAATGCAGAGCTGTAAACAAGAGGCACTGGAACAAGAGTTTGCAACCTGATATCTAGAAGATATTGGATATTTCCTCACAGGTAGCTCAGATCATCAGAAAGTGCCTGTGTTCATTGCAAGGAGCATCACAATGCACCAGTGACACAAGGACAACCCCAGTTCCTGTGGGCAGTGACCTCAGCTTGTCGAAGATCCCACTGTTTGGGTGGACTTCTCCTCCCCTTCCCACACTCACACTGAAGCAACCAATGCCTAAAAGCACTGGGTGTGGAAAGGACATCTATCTCCCACTTGCCAGAAGTTGCACAACTGCCACCGCTTAACACAAAGAAAAAACACTAATTTTTAAACATTTGAGGCTGAGAGGGTGGCACTTAGTGAAGCCCTTAAAGGCACCAATTCTTTTCACATCTGTGCATGTCCTCCTGTAAGGCAGCAAAATTGAGAAACATCATGTACCAGAACAAGCCGTTCTGGGACTTCCCCAACTTTTGTTGTTCTGAAGTATAATAATTCGTATTTATTTTAAGGCTTTTACTCAATCCTTCTCTCCAACTATTTTGCCATCCGATAAGAAATAGTTCTGCGCACTTGGTTCCAGATAAGAAAGAGGAAGGAAGCTTTTATTTTTGGCAATATATAGGAGGCAAACAACTCCCCCCACACCCACTCAGTCTGCAGCCACCCTACTGGTCGATCAGGTGTTCCCTGTAGCAGGTAACCCTTCTCATTGGGACTTCCATACAGCAGTTTGACCTCAGAGTTCAACAAACAAATGATTATGCAAAGGAGTTCTCAGAAAGACCATTATGTCCAGCTGGTGGGCAGGCTCTCTCCCCCTTGCTCAGGGGAGAGCGGCACTGGCACATACTCTATTGGAGTAACTCCTGGGGATCCCTGCAAGACAACACCAACCAACACCTACTCCAACCTCATAGGTGGGGCTGGTGCAAACATCCAGAGGAAGAGACAGGAAGAAAGTGTTGTGGGCTGAGCCCTTCCTGGCTCAGATTCTTACTGCTCAGCATTGCAAAGCCTAGTAGTCTAAGACAGCCTGCAGCAAAAGGGCTAAGTAAATCCAGACCACTTGCAACCAAGTCAGAACCAGGAGCCTCCCTCTTAATGTGTTTGTCCCCAAGGTGTTTGTCTTCCTATTTCAACTCAAATTTGGGAAAAAAGAAAAAAGTTGTCAGTCACTTCATCTGTTTAAATAAAGCCAAATAACAAGGAGACATTTTCCCCCTTAGAGCTAAAAGGCATGGTTATTTTGGGTGCTCTAGATCCCAGTTAATAGATAAACCAGAACTAGTATTGCCACATACTGGATATGGGGAGCATAAGGACAAGATCTGCTTTTAAGTTGCCAGGGTTTTTACCTCTTACGCTGAGCAGCTCACCAGGCAGCCCACAGTGACTCTGCTGCCTGTCCATCCACCTGCACCAACAGGGTAGGACCCTCATGCAAGCTGAAGTGCAGCTGCACCATTCATCTCCCCCCAGAGCAGGTTGCTCTGCTTTCTACAGAAGCAAACAGGCTGTGGAAGAGCTGGCACAAGATCTGCCAGGAGTGATTATGTCTCCAGCTAAACTTCTGCACAGGACATAATGAAGTGTTGGCACACCAAATCCTCACCAGGCAACGGCTGTTCTGCAAGCTGTGACTTGCTTTGTTTGTGCAGTCAGGACAAGAGCATTTATTTTTGCAACACAAATCGGAAAAGAGAGCAGCTGATACTGCGAACTTTTTAATAGGAAGGCCAGGAGGCAGCTCAGCTCAGGCAGCCAGCCAGGATCGTCGGACACAACCACAACAGCAATCCCCACTGGCCTAATCTTCCTCTACTGTAATTCCCTAATAAAAGGCTTAATGCTGCATTTCTGTTCATACCATTAGAGAGAAATTAAATGGCATAATAGTGCATGAAAAGGAAAAGGTGCTCAGGACCCCAGGCAAGCTATACTGAAAGCCACATTCCGTCCTCATCCATCAATGCTATAGTGCAACTCAAATTGCTTGGGATGACAAGAGGATTCACAGGGTAAAAGAAGGTGCAGCTCAGGTCCCTGCTGCTCCCTTTGAGCCAAGGCAATGCTGAGTTTGAGGAGATTTTTTTTAAGTATCAATCCAGAGAAAGCTACTGGAAGAGAAACAGACCAAAACCCATGCTGCAATTATGAGAGATTGCCCTTCTCCTCTGCCATCCAGAGAGGCAGAAGTGGAACCACATCCAACTCTCAACTGTATTCACTTGAGTGAAAACCATTAACACAAATTCTCTAGTCGTTGTTATTCCGAACAGGAATCAGCACAGAAAGATCAAGCCTTACCCACATGCACAATGTTACACACACGTTCTGTATTCACTTCTCAGGGTCAGTTTGCAGGATGGTGTCACACACACCTCCCTAGAGAAAGCTTCCTGTAGTGAAGCGGAAACAGCAAAGAGATCAGGGTCTGAGAATACCTTTGCTGAGCACTACAGACCCACAAAGACAATTGGAGTAAGCAGTCATCATTTCCACTTCCATTCTGAAGAAATAGGTGCTAGCTCTCTTCCACAGAAATCAGCAGCGGTCTCCCAGCCACAGCTCTCAGGCAACAAGATGACTCGGGTTCTGAAATCAGCTGTAAGAGCGGGACAGGAGCTACTCACAGAGGGTTGCACAGACCCCTGCAAGGGAAGAGCCTCTGCTCAACCCTTCCTGTGAGGCTGAGCAGCACATAAATACAAACAACAACGCAGATGTAGCCATGTCCACCTGAAGCTCATACAGACTGAACAAACTCCTCTGTGTGCAGAAGTATGGCTAATAGTTAAATGCTTAGTTCATTGCCTCAACTTAACAACTCCACTCTATAAGAACACTGGATTAGAGAAATTAATTTAACTATTCTTGTGCTGATAGTCCACTCAAACAGGACTCCAACTTTCTCCATGCCTGGTGTAACTATGACAGCCTGAATCCATACTCTGCCTCCATCACACACTGGAATAGTTTTTGCCAGGCCCAGCATTGAATCAGCAATAAAGCCAGCCAGAGCAGCTCTTGTAATTAACATAGGTTTTGGTTTATTTACACCCTCAGACGCCACCTCCTCTACTTCAGGATGCTAAACTAGATAATCCACAGGAGTGGCAGCTCAGAGACACCTCCAGCGCTTCCAACACTAAAGTGTTTCTCAATCCTTTAAATCCTAAGCCTAAAAGAGACCTCCAAACCCAGCATCCATCCAAACAAACTGCAGCGTATGAAGAGTTTTGAGAATAAATCCTCCAGGTACAGCATATCCAAAGGGATGGCAAACAGCTGCAGAAGACGCTTAATGAAGTTTGCAGATGCCAGAGCCCTTGTCAGGCAGAAGTCACCAGTGTGGATTTGGCCTTTATCTCTACAGTGCAACAGTTTCAGTTCTGGGCAAGGCCAAAGGGCAGCACAAAGCCCTGGGTTCCACTAAAACTACAAGCTTCCACACTTGGTGTATCCCAAGTACCAAGAATAAGCAGCATGCCACCCACCCAGACTTGTCACCACTGGGATTGCATGGAGCTTGGCTTGTTCCAAGCCTTTTAGCTGGGGAAGAGTATCGCCAGGAAGGGAGGGCAGCTCTCCCAGACACACTGTACTGCAGATCAGCATAACTCCAGGGACAGGATCAGGACTGTCACAAGCAGCTACTGGATCACAAGTGCCAAACTCTCTTCTCCCTTCCTGCAGCATTTGTACCTACAACAGGCAATGATACAATAAGCTCCAGCATCTTTTCTACACTCCCAGGCTGACCAATTTCTGCCCCACACTCCTAGTAAGGAATTTTCTACTGCCCCAGATCTTATCAGGGCCTTATTTCAGGCCTTCCACATGGAATCATTTCTTCTACCCCTCCTTTTCACCAGTTCTTAGTCTACTTATTTGCAAGGAACACAGCCCAATGCAAACATATATACGTAGGCTCTGCTGACTCCCACATACATGAGGGCACATCCTGATTTTCACCTCAAGTGGACGTAAGACTTAACAGAAAGGAAGAGAATGAGTATTAGAGCTGGGCAATAGAATTGTAGAAGGGCAGAAGATTCAATGGAAAAGTGGTAGACAGTCTGGAATCCAGTCACCAGCAGGGTTTGTATTGAGGAGAGCAAGGTGGAGAAGAGTTATCCACTCACACTGCTCTTCAGAATAGTAGGCTTCTGAGGTTCTGCCAAGGCCCTGGAATTAGAAAGCTTGTCCCATTCCCATCTCCAGAAAGAAGGAATGCTGACCAAATTGCCACTTCTCCAGAACTTCCGTGGTCCTCTACAAGTACAGTGCAAAACAAGCACTGTTTGTAGAGGCAAAAATCCTCTCCAGCCAAGCTCATGAACATTTCATCCATGCTTCATGGAGGGCATAGAGGGGAATAAGGAGAGTGAGCAGAGGCCTAAGATCAGAGTACAATCATCCCAAGCTCAGTATGCTGGAAGGTAGCACAGCCCTCTGACAGGAAACAAGCACTATCAGTTACTAGACCTGCAGGCAGACCTCATGCAACCACTGTAGCAGCAGGAGTTTGGAACTGGATGACACAGCAAGGAATCTGAGAAAGGTTCCTTGATTTATCAAGAATAAACTTCCAAATATAGTAAGTGGACATAGGACCTTGAAGAACATACAACATTTTCTCCTATTTTCTAAGGAGGCCTTGCAATTGCCTTGACGAGTTTAGGGAGATAAGAGGCAGAAAGAAGTAGAACAGCCTGGACATGCTACAAGTTGAAGAGATGTACTGAACCCGTGGGTGAGCAGAATGACCATGCAGAGACCTCTTGTGCTGCTGCCACTGACACTGTGCAGCTGCTGCTGTGGCTGACAGAGTAAGGCTGGGCACCAAGCTGCTCTGCTAAGGGGGGAGTGATAAAAGAATAAATACATGCATTGCCAGGACTACGTTTTTCACTGGAAATGGCTGTTTGGCTTCCCTTGTGCTCATCCAATGAGATGCCTGCAAGAGCACTTTTCCTCACAGGAACTTCCTTTCCATCCAACAGAATGTTTTTCAGGGTGCTCTGGTTGCCAGATTATTCCTCCAGACACCTGATCCTGCAGCCCTGTGACTGCCAAGGGCACTAGTCCAGGCTCAGCAGCTTCTCCATCAAGCTGATGGAGAACATTTCCATCTATGTCAGCACTGAACAGCTCCCCACCCACCTCTATTTACCACCACAGAAAGAAGCTTTACCACTTCCAGAGAGTATCAGAAGGTTCCCCATGAATTTCCTCTATATCTCCATGTGTGTACACAACGGTGTCCCTGCTTCCATTGACTATGACTACTGAGCTCAAAATCTTTACCCCAGGCAAAGCCTCTGCAGGAGGAACAAGTCACCATCTCCTTTGCAAGGAGGGACTTTATTTTTGAGAGGCTATAGATGCTACAAAGCTTTACTTGGTGTCCCTGGGGAGATCCATAGCACTCTTCACACAGCCACACGAGGCAGCATCATATATACAGACTTGCCCTAGGAGAAGCATCATGATTCATGCTTTGACCAGCATAAACTGGCATAGTTCTGAGGACTCTGTAGACTCTAAGTTGGTTTATTTCCCTCTCAGAGTCTGGGATTTGGTATTAAGACTACACACACAGAAAATCCCCATGACTAGTCCTTAAGCCTTTGCATGCACGTAAATGAAGTTACAGAAGCACAACTTTTAAGATGCTGCAATTAATCACTATCTCAGGTTCAAAAGGTGAACAGTTTTAGTTGGGTGTTTTTAATCTTTTTCTCTCCTTACACAATGGAAAAAGTATCTGCAGTTCAGTAGTGCATTTCCTGATGATCACATGGTGAGAGCTGACAAACAAACCTTAATGTCAAATTACTGTTACTTCATCTCAGATCAAGCCTGAGACAGAGTCCAGGCCCTAAGATACTAGTTAAAAACTAATTACTTAACTAAACCCTGTGAACAACCAAGGAAGAACTCTCCAAAGAACATCCCAAACTCAGTCTAGCAGATACATGGCCTCCTTCCCATATTCTTAGTACTAAAAGCATCTTTCTCATTTTTTTCTGCTTTCTCATTTTCTGCCAACATTGCCATGCTTTAGGAGAAGAGCTAACTTCCACGGATAAGAGGCAAAGCTGGTTATCAAACCCCTGACAGCAGAACTCATCTCTTTCCCCCAAAAAATAGAAGCAATTCAGCAGTCCCAACCCACACACAGAAGAAAGCTGTGTAGGACAACATTGACATGTGAACACAGACAGTCGAGGTGCTGTTGGGTAACTATGAGTCACAAGCACAGACTGGACCTCAGCATCAGCTCAAAGACAGCCTTTCAGTGACTACAGCTTCACATCCCGTCATTCATCCAGGTTGCTACGCTCCCAAAGCAGGCACACAAATCCCACAGAGCTCACCAAAACAAGATGATTCCTGACCAGTAACAAAAATATATTCCCTACTCAGTATTTAAAGACTAAAAATCCAAGAGTGGCTGCATTTTAGCAATCTTTGTGATTCTAAAAAAGGAGAGTCTTGTCATGTCACATAAGCCAGTTTTTCTCATCCAGGTCAGTGACTTAAGGACTTATACAGACAGGCAAGACCTTCAGAGCTCCAGGCCTACAGTTTGTGCAAAGCTACAGGATTTGAGGTAGAGAATGCAAAGCCACCACAAAAGAACTTTTCACTTGCTTGGCATATACAGGTGCATTTCCTGGTGTGCTGGACTCCAGCAGTCTCAAGAGAAGACACAGACATGACAGGAAGACATTTTCCAGAAAACCTTCAATGCAAGAAGTGATTCCCTGGAGTATGAAGCTACAACACTGTAGTACACATAGTCAAATAACATGTAAACACATGAGACTTTGCTCAATACACCATGACAGCCATACAGGTTATTCCAGTGGCAAAATAGCAATGCTTTTTCATGTCAGCAAACAGAACCTCAAAATGGGAAGAGCACTTCAGGTGCAGGACAATACCACTGTTGTAGCTTTGGACAACAAATCCAAGATCCCTGCAACTTAGTGGTAAAGTGCTTAACAAGAGCTAGGCGAGGTCATATGAGGCCATAAATACCTCCTGGTCTCTTATATAAATGCCTAACTAATATGCCAAATAAACAACATTTGGCATGCATTCTCAAATGCCTCTTTGAAGCCCACGGTGTGCTCTCAAGGCTGCAGATAATTTGGTCAGGGCTTTCAGTTCAGTGTTAGCCCATAGCAAAGCCTCCCTGCTCACAAAAATGATGACAGTATGATCGTAATTCAGGGAGAAGGCGGGATGGGTTCAGAGGCATGGTGAACAGACGCAGAGTCCAGAAGGAAAAGGCTGGAAAAGAACCCAAAAGTGGGACCTTACATTCTGAAGTCAAGGAAAGTTTCTATTCTCTTTGATTGGGGTCTCAAAAGATTGGAACAGAAGGAAAACCCAAAGGGAGAAGTTTTCCCACTCCTCCCCAGAAAGGGTCTTGGCACAGCAGAGTCTCATTTTGTTCACAGCCAAGTATATGGTCATGAAGGCACTAACCTTATCTACACACAGCCAAATAAGCCAAGCTGCTGCAAAATTCCCCTCTGCTTGTCACCCATCAAGAGACACTATTTAGCATTCCAATTTGATGGAGAGGGCAACAGACAGCACAGGGTAGCAGTTGCCATAAGAGTCAAAGCCCGCACGCCATAACACCTGCTCTCTGGCAGAAACCAGGTGTATGGCAAACACAGACACTTGAGACCCTACAAGAGCCTGAACTAGATTGAACTGCTCTCCTAGTACAGGCTCAGTTACACCTTCTGCCCCGTTCCCTTTCCCCCCTATCATTTAATTCTAATCTCTGGACCTCTGCCTGGAAGCTGCACTGTCAGGAGGATTTACAACACAGACAAAGTGCAGCAATACCATGTCCCAATCACACACCCCACCTGCATTTGCTTTTACTTTCAGAAGTCAACTGTGTTGACTTAGAGCTGCTCTCTACCCAAGGCATATGCCACTCACACAGGTGAGTCATAAGAAAACTATTCCACGGACACCAAACTGAAGACAGAACTTGAACGCCCAAGCTCCAAGCCTTGGCTAGCTTTGAACAGCGCAGTCTGCCCTCCTTCAGGAGGCAGGTGAATACTGCCTAGAAGGTGGTCCCTAACCCAGTCCTCTTAATAATGCCTCCCAGTGTACCCCACAGAGTGGGAAAACCTCCACTGCTCCACAGAAAGCTCCCTACCAGGCTGGGTGCCTCCCTGATGCCTGGCACAGTGTCAGTGCTCTGAACATATAAATAGCAAGGGCAAGGTAGACATGATAACAGGCTTGCTCAGCACCATAATGGCATCTGAGCAAGGCAAAGGATTTGGGCACTGCCATCAGCCTGTCTCACACTTGTGCCACACGGGTGACGTCATCAAGGAACTAATTGGGCAGTCACCTCTTCAACAGAAGCAATAGCAATTAATCCCCTGGAAGCTATCTTCCTACACAAGAAGGGATTAGGGGAGACCTCTTCCCTTACCCACACTAAAAGCTGGCAACACGGCATCATTACAGCCTTGACAACTTTGACAACTGGGGTCTGAACAGCTGGTAGAGGCTTTCCATCCAGCTCCCCAAGTTACAGTTGCACTTCATTAGGCACTGCTGAAAACAAAACAGGAAGGAAAATTTCAAACCTAACTGCAGAGAAAAAGCTAAGTTTTGCTGCATGAAAGTATGCTACGAAAAGTAGCTTTCATGAAAAGCAGAGAAAACTCTACCTGTGTTCAAGGAAAAGGGAGCACTGTGGAAGAACACCTGCCGTGAGAGAAGTTCAAGCAGTAAACACCTCTGGCTTCAACGAGCTCTAGGAGAGGCCCAGAATTCTGACACTAAATAAACATACCCGATTCTCCTTTCAACCTTAAGATGATAAGATACTTTTCTGCATTTGTTATTCTCAACATAAAAGCTTCCAAAGCTCTATCACGTGTTTTTCGGCTTTCCTCCCATATGCAAAACAACAAAAAGCTGGGAATCTCCAAAGACCACTTTCTTCAGCTGTTCCCCAGAGACAGGGACACATTACACTATGTGTGTGCTTCAGACAACTTTTCAGGGTTTATTCTTTAACTCGAAAACAGAGGTAACATCCAACCGAGCTGAAGGTCTAGCTCTCGCATACGGCCAGAGAATTCCTCAGTGCCCAACACCTCAATGAATAACCCTCTTCCAGAAATAAATACGCAGGTTAAAGGATGCCTTTCTCAGAGATGCTGTCTAACTCATCACCTGCTCAGCGTCTCCATCTCCAGCCGCTTCACCTCCCGATCGCAGCCACCAAGAGCCGGTGTCCGCACGGCAACAGGCTCCTCGCCCGGCCACACCTACAGCCAAACGAGCCAAACCCACGCAGCCAGCCCTGCAAGGCCACATTACACGGGGGCGGTCAGACCCAGGACCCCCGCGCCCGTTTCCCCCGCCAGGGACCGGGGGCGGAAGGGAAGGCCTTAAAAACAAAGCGCCACTCGCGTGTCGGGGGGAGGAGGGCGCGGAGCTACTTCCACACACGTCCCCCTCGCTACCGCTGTAATTAACAAATTAGCAAGACCGAAGGGAAGAGGCGAAGGAACGCCGGGCTGGCCCCGCGCTTACCGAGGCAGGCGCCGCTGACGAGGGCGGTGGCGGTGAGCGCCCCGGCCGAGGCGCCGTACACCTTCTTGGCGTTGGCGACGAGGAAGGGAGCATGTTCCTGCAGGCAGCTGGCCACACCGATGTGGTACACCCCTAGGAAGCCGCAGCCGGCGAAGGAGATATTCCAGGGGNCCGGCCTGGGGCGGGACCGCCCGGCCCCTCCTCCCAACCCTTCCTCCGGTGAACCCCTTCCCCGGCCCCTGGGCATCGGGGGCATCGCTGCCGGCGTGTGGCCGCCGCTCTGGAGCGGCAGGGGCCGAGCGGGTTACGGCTCCCCAGGCCTCGCCCTGCACCGGGGCGGCAGGCTGTCCGCCCCGCAATAAACATGATCATTCTTGGAGGCCTCTGCTCCAGGTTCCTAGGGTTTCCTTGGGTTTTCGAGGGGTAGACAAGAAACGTGAAAGGAAAGAAAAAGATTTTGCCTTTCACAAAAAGCCGAGGAGCCAGAAGTAGGCAAGACTTAGCACNGGGCGCGGAGCTACTTCCACACACGCCCCCTCGCTACCGCTGTAATTAACAAATTAGCAAGACCGAAGGGAAGAGGCGAAGGAACGCCGGGCTGGCCCCGCGCTTACCGAGGCAGGCGCCGCTGACGAGGGCGGTGGCGGTGAGCGCCCCGGCCGAGGCGCCGTACACCTTCTTGGCGTTGGCGACGAGGAAGGGAGCATGTTCCTGCAGGCAGCTGGCCACCCCGATGTGGTACACCCCTAGGAAGCCGCAGCCGGCGAAGGAGATATTCCAGGGGGAGTCCAGCGGGAACATGGCCTGCGCGCCCCGCGGGAGGCCCGGGCGGGAACCAGCGGCGGCGGCCGGGACGGGACGGGACGCGAAGCCGCGGGTCTCCTCTCGCCTCGGGACGGGCGGGAGATGCGGGAAGCGCTGCTCCTGGAACTGAGGACACGACAGAACCTGCCGCTGAGATGCCGGCGGTGGCTGCCGGGTTTATAGGCGGCGGCCCGGCCCTCGGGCCCGCCCCCACCNNNCAAGACTTAGCACAGACACATCGCAGGGGAAAAGGCAGACTCTCCCCCCCCCAGTGCTCTCTGCCTCTAGACTCATCACAGAACATCCTGAGGTGGAAGGGACCCACAAGAATCATCGAGTCCAGCTCAGCCCTGCACAGAACACCCCAAGAATCACACCATGTGCCCAAGAGTGTTGTCCAAATGCTTCTTGAACTATAGGTTTGGTGCTCATTCCAGTGCCCAGCCACCCTGTGAGTGAGAAACCTTTTTCTGGTATCCAACCCAAACCTCCCCTGGCACAAGTTCAGGCCATTCCCTCAGGTTCTGTCACTCACTGGTCATCAGAGAGAAGAGATCAGTGTCTGCCCCTCCACTTCCCCTCACAAAGGAGTTGTACAATATACTGTTGCACATTACTTTGCACAGCATTGCTTACTTTTGCTAATCCTCTCTCAACATTTTTTCTCCACGTGCCTCTAAGCTCACAAAAGCTTACTTTTGGTCAGGGCAACTGTGATTTTCAGTAGTGATTTTGCACAAGCAAGCCCATGATGTGTCAGGTCACCACAGAGCACCACTGGGTGAGAGACCAGTACCAGCAGGAGAGTGAAATAGCTTCAGAAGCTGGAAAACCCCACTTGTCATAAACAATACAGACTACAGTCATTCAAACAACTAGATAACATCAAAAGAATCAATATAGCAAGAGAAGCATCTGCTCAACTCATAGCAAGAGAGCAAGATCAGCAGGAGGGAGGTGTGGGGGATACAAAACAACAAGTATAAATAGTTTTTAATGGAAACAACATAAGGCAAAAGCATTTTCTTCCACAGTTTAAAAACACTACTTAATTAATTTTGGCATAAAGCTATTTGGATTATTTCTTATAACTGGCCATAAGTTTCTCATTTGGGATACTGTTAAACCTGTCATTAACAGCTCCCAGGTTAAGGAGAGCCAGGCTTTCCTCCCCACAGGAATTCCACCAATTGTGTTAGTGGAGGTGATCCAAGTCACCCCTCTCCTGTTCCTTCCACTCCAAATAGCCTTTCAAAAGGTATGATGGAGGCTGGTAACCTCCTCAAACAGGGGCCATCCAGGTTGCAAGAACAGCTGTTCAATACCTCACTCTACCACCTCACAGCCAGAAGCAACCAACTTCAGCAGGTAACCCTTGTAAAAATCCAATATTTGAGGTCAAGTTAGCCATCACACTCCAGCCTCTACAGGCAAAGTGCTTTTTCATTATATGTTTGCATGTTCCTTTCAACAAACAGGCAGGAGTACAGCTTTATCTTTCTTTCAGGTCCTGCCCCAGAGCCCACCACCTCACCTGGCTG
This sequence comes from Pitta sordida, assembly GCA_013390025.1. Taxonomy (NCBI): domain Eukaryota; kingdom Metazoa; phylum Chordata; class Aves; order Passeriformes; family Pittidae; genus Pitta; species Pitta sordida. Next base: position 38,173 of record WEKX01022159.1, on the reverse strand, counting down.
CCAGGAACTACCCTCAATTCATATTAGCTGACCCTGAAGCACTTAAAATATTAACCCACCTTATCTCAAGTCCTCTGCTCATACTCACCCTTCTCTCCCTTCCTCTCATACTTCTGCTTGCTTTTGTAATTTCCTTCCTCCCTTGCATTTGATGTGGTTATGTAACCCTTGTCAGCCCTCGTCTCCACCTGGAGAGGTGCTGGCACACCTGAGCCCTGACTGTCTTAAAGGCCCTGAACACTCAGATGCTCCCAGTGCTTTCACCCTATGCTTTTGATGACACAGAAAATATTTTCATGTAGTTGAACCCAAAGAAAACACCGTGTCTTGACTTTTCCAGGACAGGGATTGTTCTGCAGAAGAACTAGTCAATGGGCTGTGTCTTCAGCAGAAGTCTGTGGCAAAACTGAGCACTGAACCTTGCTTGCAGATACCTCCCTAATGCTTGAACCACAAGAACATCTTCATTCTTAAGCCAACACTGCTTCCTCTTTTTTTGGCGTTTCACAAACCTGAGTGTTCCTGGCATGTCTGGGAAACAGGAAAAACAGTGCTGTGACAATGCTCGAGTTAGTTTCGCTTGATTTCTCAACAGCAATCTCATCCTGAATTGTTTACATCACTCTTCCTTGGCCCTCAAGGTTACTTATTTGAGGAGGTTAATGCTGCCCTATTGAAACAGGTTGATGAAAGGAACCATATGAACACTAATCTATTGTAGAGTGCTGCCTGAGTGCTGGCATGAGTGGGCTGGGAAACAACGGTGTTTTTCTCAAAAGTAAGTTAACCCCCCCAAACTAATCTTTTTCCCCCTCAATGAGAAAGTACCATAGTTCTGTTGTTGCTCACAATGTGTCAATAAGCCAGATCAGGAAGATTTACAAGGCAACTTTTCATGTGTATCCAACTCCTGTGGGAACATGGCACGCTCGTGCTCCTACATGTTGAGATGCCACTGAGACAGCTTTGGGTGCAATCTCTCATCATCAGGTTTATTTTCTATCTAAGGAATAGTGAGCAGTTAGTACATACGAGATAATAATGTACAAACAAAAAATCTCTAGATTTTTCCAGCTATTATAGGATATTGGGAATGCAAGGGAAGATGGAGGCAGTCTGCTACAGACTTCTGAATGTCACTTTAGTACTGTTGCCCATAGTTAGCAACACTAGTGCACTGGCCATGAAGCCCAACCCAAGTGCTCTTACCATTGCTGGGAAGCCTGACTTTGTCTTTTTCTTACCTGTGATGTTTGTGTGTAACAGGCCATTTCATGACAAACACTCGGCACTTGCATCTCCTGAGACAGAGGATCAGTCCCATTGTCCTACTCTCTTGGGACTGAATTTTCTTCTAGGAAAGCTACTACAGATACCTGTGCCCTATGTAAGCAGCTTGCAAAATTGGGCCTTAGTAGTAAGAGAGAAACCAGTTAATTTGAGAGTGGCCCTGGGGAGCCATTGTTTATTGCTTGACAGCTGTGTCCAGAACATTCTCCCTATTTTCCAAGTAGTGAAGATGTCACGTCACTCTCTGTGCCCCATGGTGTTTGTAAGGAATGATTTTCAGTCAGAGCTCATCTGAGATGGCACAGCATTTGTGTCCCAGTGAGGAAAGCTTGCACGTTTCACCGTCAAGCCTATGACTAAATCACTCTCCCCTGCTGTCATTTTGGTAATGATCAGTTATCAGTGTATTCTCTAGGCACAAAACTATCCCCTTCTTTATGAAGAATTCAGGAAAAATCTGTTCTAACCAAAATTGATTCTGCAAGGGGATGGACTGCTAAATTTTCTCTGAGAGGATTGTGGAATACAATGTATCCACCCCACCAATACCCTTGACTTTGGAAATCACTGGTAGGCCTGAGAAGGCATCAGTGTCTCTTGAAAATTCAGAAGAGTAACTACAGAGCAGGATGAGGAATCCCAACTCCTTCATAGCTGAAGCTCATTGAAATCAGCAGAACAGAGTGGTGAACTACATCCAGCTCACCAAACAAATCTGCAGCAGATTTGCAGGCGTATCACCGCTCATGCACAAAGCCATCAGGGGGCACCTGTTTCACAAGTAGGTGAGGGGAAAGAAAGCTTAATAGGTTTTGATTTTACTTATAGAAGAAGCATTCACCATGAAGAGGTTTTAGCTAATTCTGTAAAACGTCTGTGAAAGTTTGGAGCAGAGCTGTGCCCTGACCTTGAGGAACATGCACAAGGTGCTTATGTTACAAATGCTGGTTCCCTGTGGCCCTGTAATAACTGTATTTGCAGTGCTTTCTCCAAGAGCTGCCCCCAAAATTTTCTTCTCTAAAGTTAATCAAAGGTCCTTTTTCTCAAAGCAGATTGAGTGACAGTTTTCATGAAAATTATGCACTTTCGGGAAGGAATTTAAAAGTGGTAGAGAATACACAGCACAGACTCAGGACCATAACTCAAAGTTTAACAAGTTACAGGGAGAAGAAAGTTACTCTAGGTGTAGTTGTACTCCTCCCCTCATCACAGTAGCCAGCAGCTGGCACCACAAGTTTCAGTTTCATCCCACACACCTAAGCACAGCAAACTCATTGAATAGCTCAATGCCACTGAAATAAATTCCTTTGTGCCTGGAAACCCCCTACTCAGTAGGGGTCCCTACCGCCCCTTCCTGTGAAAACATCAGCTTTGTTCCTGCAGCATCCAAGCAAGGCAATACGGCAGGGAGGGGAGGTTCCTCTCAGTAAAGCCACATCCAAGCCTTTTTCAGTGACCTGAAATGGAGAAATCACTAAGGACAGAAACGCAGACATTCCTGCACCCCTCCCAGGTCCAAACCTCTGCCATAACAAGTCTGTTAGAGAACTGCAGTGGACACGAGTGTTTTCGTTACTACCAGATCACTGATCAGACTTAAGAGCCAAACTAGATGAAAGGTATTAGCACTGCTAACTCCTGTAACTTTATTGCAGCAGGCACAGAAGGGCAGCAAGGGTTAGTTGCTTAAATCATGGGCATTTTGAGCCTCTTTCACCTGCTCTCTCCCTTGGCTGCTGTGAAGTACTGGGCGTTTTCTCTCAGTACAGCACAGGCAGATTAGTTTTTTCCTACTTGGATTTCACCCATCTCTCCTCTCAGAAGTACTTTCCATGCTTAGTCCAATGACTCATAAAGAACACAGTCGTATCAGCAAGTGCTTTTCCTCATTTCTCCCAAAACATCTGAAGAGCTCCACAGTATACACTGCTCCAGGACACCTTTTTTAGTACCTGTGCACACTTGACATGGAAGATCATCGCTCATGCAAGTTGTACTCTACCTACTTAGTGACAGATGGAGATTTCCAGAAGCCATTAGAAGACATTTATATACATAAAGCAAAATGTACTGTCCTCCCAAGCTGATATGTTCCTCTAGCCACACCAGAGATCAGTTTCAATTCTCTGAAATCCCCATTCCCACGTAAGTTTCTCTGTTCAGATCAAGTTATTCATGTCTTGACAACTGAGCTACCCCAAGCAGCCACTCACCATGAAGGGCACCTCTGCATTGATCTGTGTCCCATGAGGAGCAGGGTGCAGTTTGAGTTTTATTACAGACTGTGTAAGCATATGGATATAACATGAAATCCAAGCAGTCAAGCATTTTATTGGTACTGTCCCTAGACCTTGGAAATCTAACAGAGTGATGAAATCAGCCCTTTTAAATATTTATGGGAAAAAAAATACTAAAATCAGCTGTGAAGTTATCTTTCTGGGCTAATCCAGACCTGCTGTCCATTCAGTTTCATGTTTTGGAATTGAAAAAACAAATCCTCAAAACTAAAGTCCTTTTGTTGATCAATAGGTGGGACTCTTAACTGAGTAACTGGGATGGCAAAATGGAGAGGGTTAACATGAGGTAGATTCAGCTTCCACATACAGAAACAGCATCCAGGTTCATACAAGCTCTGCCATTTCCTCAGTACTCCAAGGAGTACTCCAAGAGCTGAGCCCAATGGCTTGGCACAAAACTCACACACCTGTTAGAGAGAGAGATAAAATCAAAGTTTGTCAGAGCTATTTTAAGAATGGCTGTCTGAATCCAATAGCACTTGTATGGCAATAATAATAAACTCAAAAACATTTAAAACAAAGAATTTTTAATATTTTCTCTATAACAAATATTTAATCAAATAAGCCGAATCCCATGTCATCATCAGATTCTTCAGATTCCTCTTTCTTCTCTTCCTTCTTCTCCTCAGCTGAAGGAAAAAAAAAGACCATGAAAATGGTCAGTATTAACATTTTTTGCAGCACAGATTCTCAAGACATAAGTTCTAGCGCTCTCAGCTCCCATATTATCGGTATTTCAGCCTCCATGGCTGATCTCACCCCCTTTCAACAGCCAAATACAAAGACTGAGGGGACACAGACACTACTATTGCAGGGATGTACTTTATACCACCAGGTCTGTTTGAATCTTGGTTCTGAGCCAGACCACTCTTAAGGTCGATAAAGAGCAATTGCTTCTGATTGCCCAAAGGAAAAGTAACTGTTCAGTTTACATTTCCATCACATACTCAACTGCCAAAGTGGAGGAGCCTTTAAATTTGGACTCAGTTGTTACCACTTATACTCACCGGCAGCAGGGGCAGCAGCTGCAGCAGGAGCAGCAGAGCCCCCTCCAGCAGAGACTGCCACGGCTCCCCCAGCCGGCATGCTGGCAAGCTTCCCATTACCTGAGAGGGACAGAAGAGGAAGTATTTACATGCTCATCCCAAGCACAGAGGTCAGGGGAAATTAAGACAAATGAGATTGCAGAAAAAACAGATCCTGACTCATGAACTGAACCTGCCACTGTTTGCTGTGAGGAACAAGAGGCTGCACCCATGGGGAACTGGTCTGTGAAAAACACTCCATGGTTTTAAGGTTCACAAAGGCTTATCACAAGAACACCAACAGCACATTATTAGTAAGTTTTTCTTCAGTACAAAGTCACCTATTTTAGTTCCAAAACCTGTAATATAAAAATAGTAGCAAACACATCTAATTTTGCACACCCAGGAAGACTATTCTCTAAATACAGCACAGTATCTGAGAATATACCTCAAAAGTAACATACTGGCAGCACTGGCTTTCCCCCTTCACGCCCCCCTTTTTTTTTTTAAGGGCAGAGAGAACCATGAGGGCATAAGTGGATCACACAGGAGAGAAGGGGAAGGATGTATTTATGGCAAAGAGTACAGTATTTTAAATAAATTCCCCTGCTCCCTATGACCCTATTGCATCTCCTTTGAGACTCCTGATTTATGCTCACATTTGGAAAGCTTGCTAGTTCTCTGGCATCTGTCTTTCACATACCAAGGTTCCCTTGGCATTCAAAGGTCACGTACACACCATGTTTGCCTCTATTCCAGTTTCTGGGAATCAGTTTCTAAATAATTTCGTGTTACTCCAAGCTCTAATAAACTAGCAAAGTAAACAAACATGTTTCATATGCATGTCAGTGTGTTCTTACAAACAATTTATTCAAAGTATTACAGAAGGAGATAGTAGAAGCATGTTGTAAGGATATGGATAATAGCTCCCTTAGGTCTTCAGACCACATGGATAGAAATGGCCAATGCCTGCTCCTAAGGGCAAGGCCAGGCAAAGTCCTGGCAACCTTTAAGCCAAAATATGCCTACAAGTTCCCTTGTGCCTACACACTTACAAAAACCAAAAATTCCTTAATGGGAAACCTTTGCACTACCTCAGCTGTGCTTTACTTCAGCCCAATAACCCAGTCAATGCACGTTGGAAGTTCCAGCTTTGGTAAGAGCACAAGATTCTCTGGAACCAACACTCGAGAGTCCTATGTCAGGGAAAAGGAAATGCCAGAGCTGGGGAACTCTAGAAAAAACGTGCACTGGAGAGGCCTGTGCTCATCAGAGGGTGTAACTATACCCCCAATGCCAACTCAGGGTGTTCTTCACCTTTTACACTGTTGGTGCACCCAAATGAGTGAACACAAAAAGCCTGGAGCACCTGAAGGAAAGCTAACTCTCCAATCAACCAAAATGTCCAGAAAACTATGGCATGAGCAGACTACCAGTAAGCTCATACATGTCAAAGTTCTCCAGTTTAATGTGGTCCACAAGCGAAACCCAGCAGGTACTGGCACTGACCTGCAGGGAATTAGAATGGACCTGGATTTCAGCCAGCCCAGCTGCGATCCAGCAGGGAAGTCCCTGACCCAAAGCTAAACAGATGAATTTGGAGGGAGCTGGCAGGAATCCCATGCCCTCAGGCCTAAGTTGTTGTTGAAGTAGCAGAGGTAACACTCAGAGACCTTACTTACCCTGAGCAATTACATCTTCAATGTTTTTTCCATTCAGCTCGCTAATAACCTGTGTGAATGAAGTTTAGAATGTTAATTAAGCATGAGAATATGCTCCATTTAAACAAGTTAATCACACATACAATGCATCCATCCTGATGCTTGTAGAGCCCAGATTCTTTATTTCTCAGTGTTTATTTCTAAACTTCTGCTAAGTCTTCTATACTCTTCTATGAAAGATTTTTGTGAAATCTGTTACAATAAATTCATAATGAAGCCAAGGATCTTGCTGAAAGAAGGACAAACAGATGTGGAGCCAATGAGGAAACCCCACTAAGGGTGTGTTAGTCACTGAGGGACTGTTAACATTTCTTGCTTAATGCCCCCTGGGAGGCTCTGAAGCACTGAGTCCTAGACCAAAAAGCACCAGGTCAAGCTGGCTACTGTATCCTTGCATTGGAACACAGAGTACCAGCTTCAGTTTTACTAACACTGTTCTGTAACTAGGGGCACGGAAAGCAAAACACCAATCCAAAAACTGCTCAAGCGAGCAAGCACTCAAAAATAATGCCCCAGCCCTTATACAGCCCTTGATAGCAAGTCCTGGTTATCAAGAGCCAGTGCTGAACAATGATGAGTGGCCAAAGCGAAAGGACTTGAACCAAGAGCTTTCCAATGGAACTTTCTGCTCTCATGGAGCGTGGGATGTGTGAAAAGCTGTGCCTGTGTTCTTGCTCCATCCAGGAGAAAGGTGCTTTTTAGACTTCACTATATTTACACCGGCTTAGGATATAGCCAATGCAAATATGAAAGGATTAATTACCACCAAAACAAATTCCAGAGCAGTTTTCTGGCGATTGGGAGACAAGAGAAATCAGTTAATCTACGAAGGTATTAAACCTAAACAAGCCAAAGACAAAAGACCTGGCACTTTTAACAGGAGCACCATGAGTTCAAACCAACATCCCAAACCATTATAAGGCTCAGCCAACCCAGTCTGGTGGAGCCCATGGTAAAACACTTTGTCACCTGGAAAAGTCACTTTTTACCTCTACCCCTCTGCAAATGCTCCACATACGAGTATGGAGTAGGTGCTAAGATAATTTTATTGGTTCTTTTTTTTCTCCCCTACAGCCAATTACCTTTAAGTCCACAATGCTTTAAGTCTATTATATCACAAGAAATATTCTAATTAAGATACTCTCTTCTGTGATAGTCTTTCAACAACCATTTCAGCATTAATTTCTGAAAAATTCCTACATCTTAATATCAAATACCTTTAAGGCCCATATTAGGATTTGCCTGCATGTTTCTTGGTGCAGAAACAAATGCTTCTTTGCATGTATTACTGAAAATCAGGCACTCAGAAGTTCACAGCGTTATCTCTGAACTAACCAGAAACAAAACTCACACACGAAGTGCAAACCCTACATGGTGCCAAAACACAACCTATCTTCAACGTGTACTTTTATGCAGCCACCACCTCACTGAGAATTAGACTCAACAACCAGAGGTCAGCAACAACTGACACACTTCTGTGGGTGCATGTGCCGGATAAGAAATCCAGGCTGTAAAACCAGCCGGGATGGGCTCAGCAGTGTTTGAAATCACACACGTCTGGGCAAGGTCTGAGCGGATCAAGAGCGAGGGAACTGGCACACTGCAGGGGCTGCTGCCGGCTGGGCCACGGCACCTTGTTCATGCGTTCATCGTCCGTCTCGATGCCGACGCTGTCGAGGATCTTTTTCAAGTCCTTGGACGTGGGGGACTCGTTGCCCCCGAGCACAGCGAGGAGATAAGCGGCGACGTAGCGCATCCTGCAACACGGGGAGCGGCGCAGTCAGTGCCCGAGCCCATCCCCGCCCCGCTCCGACCCCTCGGGCCCCCTTTCACACGGGAACTCGCACCTCTCCCGAAGGGGAACGGCCCCGCGGCATCTCCCCCCGTCCCGTCCCGCCGCTCCGCCAGCCCTGGCCCGGGCGCAGGCCGGGAGAGCACATGGCCGCCATTACCCGCTC
>WEKX01022159.1:0-26912 GCA_013390025.1 Pitta sordida | reverse complement strand
CGGTGCCATTGGGCCGGGCCGGCGAGGCGCGGGCTGACCAATGGGGACGCGCAGGCGTGGGCGCCGCCGGCGCTGTGGGTGGCGCATGCGCAGAGTGCAGCCGGCCGGGCCGTGCCGGGTGGGTGTGACGCCGCACTCAGGAGCGGCAGCCGCGTCACAGGCCCCAACCTGTGCCCTGCCAGGCTGTGGCACTAAATGCCATGCCCAGTCGTTCCTTAAACACCTCCAGGGACGGTGACTCCACCACCTCCCTGGGCAGCTGATGCCAATATCTCATCACCCTCTCCAGGAAGAAATTCTTGCTAATGCCCAACCTAAACCTTTTGTAGCACAGCTCGGGACCACGTCCTCCAACCGCAGCATCCTGCGCTGCCCCGGGGCTGGCACAGGGCCGGCTGACCCACACACTGAGTGCCGGCATTTGTTTATCCCATGGCTGCACAGAGGTGGGCACTGCGCCCACACACCAGAGCCCATCTCTGCGCAGACATGAAACAAATGATTCTTCAGGCAAAGGGAGGTCAGGCACTGGAACGGCCTGCCCACAGAGGTGGTGGATTCTCCATCCCTGGAGGTGTTCTAGGAATGTCTGGGTATGGCATTTAGTGCTGTGGTTTAATTGTCCTGGTGGCGTTTGGTTAATTACGTATTGGGCTCCATGATCATGGAATGGCCAGTGGGACCAGGGCAGTGATCATCCCTCTGTACTCAGCACTGGTGAGGCCACACCTCGAGCTCTGTGCCCAGTTCTGTGTCCCTCGCTCCAACAGGGACCTTGAGGTGCTGGAGTGTGTCCAGAGAAGGGCAACAGAGCTGGAGAAGGGTCTGGAGCACAAGTCCTGTGAGAGGCAGCTGAGGGAGCTGGGTTTATTTAACCTGGAGAAGAGGATGCTCAGGGGAGACCTTATCACCCTCTACAACCACCCGCAGGCAGGTGGAGGTCAGCCTCTTCTCCCAGGTAACAAGAGGATGTAGCCTCAAACTGCACCAGATTGGTGTTCAGGTTGGACATTAGGAATAATTTCTTCACAGAAAGGGTGATTAGACATTGGAATGGGCTGCCCAGGGAAGGGGTGGTGTTACCATCCCTGGAGGTGTTCAGGAAATGACTGGATGTGGCACTTAGTGCAATGGTTTAGTTGTCATGATGGTGTTCATTCATAGGTTGGGCTTGATAACCTTGGAGGACTTTTCCAACCTGAATGATTCTGTGAATTATATCAACTACATGTGTGCTTCTTGCACACCAGGTGACAGAACCCCCTTCTGGGACAGCACACCAAGGTAAAGCTGTCTGCAGGAGGGAGAGGACAGTTGTCCTGTGCTGGGAAGGCCGGGAAGCAACAATCCTGTGGCAAGGTCTCCCTGTGGGATCACAGGAGTTGCTACCTGTCCTTGGTTCACTTGATTTCCTGGATTAGGGAAATGAATAGAAGTGTAAAATTAGTAGTGCTGAAACCCACTGGACCCAAATAAAGATAATAAAGAAGGGCTGGTTCAGCAGCAGGGATGTGGGGAGGCTGTGGCTGTCCCTGCTTTGCTGCCCTGAGGTGCCCCCAGCAGCTCCCAGTGCGGATGAGAGCACTTTCTGCTTCCCTGGGGTGTCCGGTGCTGTCAGAAACAACCAGGCTCAGGATGCTGTAACTGATAATTTCCTGGGAGAAGCAGTCAGCAGCAAATGTCTGTGGCCTGTGGGAAGAGAAATTCTGCCTGGGCAGATTGTGTTCTGAATCACAGAATCTACTAGGTTGGAAAAGACCTCTGAGATCATTGCATCCAACCTGTGGCTGAACACAACTTTGTCTACTAGACCATAGTAAGTACCATGTCCAGTCCCTTCTTGAACACTTCCAGGGACGGTGACTCCACCACCTCCCTGGGCAGCCCATTCCAATGCTGAACAATCCCTTCAGTGAAGAAATTCCTCCTCATGTCCAACCTAAACGTCCCTTGGACCAGCTGGATACTATGTCCTCTTGTCCTGTCGCTGGCTGCCTGGGAGAGAAGAGGCTGATGCCCGTCTTGCCTTTCAGGTAGTTACAGAGTATTGAGCAAGGGGCTCTTCTCCCAGGGCAGGAGCACCGGGGCCCCGGCCCAGGACCGGCCGTGGCGGGGCGAAGCGACTCGGGGAGCAGCACCGACACCGAGGGGCGTCCCCAGACCGAACGCAGCCACCCCACGGGCTGGAGGCAGGTGCCCGCTGGGCGCACTGAGGGCCATTCCAATGCTGAACAGCCCGGAGCCCCCGCTCCGTTTGTCTCCCTGGACTTGCCCGTGCCTCCCGCTCCCTTGGAGCCCAGGGGAGCCGCACCGGGACCGGCTGCGGTGCCGCGGCCGTGTCAGGAAAATCTCCTTTCGTGACATCACGCCTGACCCTGGTTCCGCTCACTGCCAACAACCCCATTTCCCGCCGTCTTTGGCACCTCCCCCGTCCCGTCCCGCCCCGGCAGCGCGGCTCCCGAGAACTTTTCAGGAAGTGCCGGGCAGTGACCAGCCCAGCCCAGCCCAGACCCGCCTGCCGGGGCCGGGGCCGGGGCCGGGGCCGCAGGGGTGAGAGAAGCGAGGCCGTGCTCGGCGGGACACGGTGCGCGGGGCCCGGCTGGAGCTCCTGCCGGGGGTTGGGACAGTGGCATGAGCGGACAGGGCAGCGGCGGACAGCGCGGGACCCGTGTGTGTCCGTGTGCGGGTGTGTGTCCGTGTGTCTGTGCCCATGTGCGGGTTTAGGTGTCCATGTGAAGGTGTGTGTCTGTGTCCGTGTGTGGGTATGTATGTCCATGTGCGGGTGTGTGTGTCCATGTACACGTGTGTGTCCAGGACAGTCGAGCTCCCCTCTGGTTCCTTCACCATTTACAGCTTTACAAAGCTGCAGCAGATGGTCTTTCTTCTTACACATGTCTGTAAGAGGGTTGTGCACATGTTTTACATAGCCTTTTGTAAGAAATACCTTCATACTAAAGCAATACAGTGTAGTTTCACTTTTATCCCATTGACAAGCAGTTTCACAACTGGGTTCGATGAGGACCCATCTCAGTTTCCAAGTCACCTCTGGGCTCTGCTTCATGTTCTTGTTTCTGCTCTTCCAAGTGTGCCTCTTATGCTTTGGGAACATCAGTGCTGCCATGTCCCACATGTTAAGAGTAAAAGCACTGCACCTCAGGGTGCTGCTGGGGCATTAGCTTGTTTCTGCTGGCCTTGGAAGTTAGAGCCAAGTTTGTTCTAGTTCTGCATCACTCACTCAAAAGAAACTTCTATTCACCTGTTTGATCCATGGCAGCGTTTACAAAGATCTCCCGATATTTGCACCATAAGCTATTTTCGTTGCCAGGCTCAGGAGTTGCAAAAGATAAAGGAAGTGGAAACAGCGGGAGACAAGGTATACTGGTTTCCAGTATATATTTTTACCCAGACTACTGGTATAAAAACAAGCATGGTGCCTCTGCTCACCTTTGAACTACCTGTGCTGTGGTGATAGTGGCTTCTTTTAAAAGTCCTAAATGGATGAAGGCTTCTTCACACTAAGAAAGCAGAGGAGTGATCAATTTGTTCAAATGTCATACCTCTGCTCCTTTAGGATTAAATCCTTCTCATCATGCACTATGGGATAACTACTTTTTCCCTTTTCCTTCATCTGTGGAGGATGCTGAGGGGAAGAAACAGGGACTAGCTGCCTGGTTTGCTGTGTTAGAGCATCCCTGCAGAGGCAGTTCCACAAAAGCCCCAGTCCCACTGCACAGTCCAGTGCTCCTGTGCCACAGAATTGCCTTTTCTAACCCTGTCCCTGGCACGTTTGCTCTGCTGCCCTTTGCCTGCTCACTTTTATCCCATTGGCACTCAGTTTCACAACTGGGTTCAATGAGGAGCCTTTGCAGTCTGTGAGCCAGCCCTGGCTTTGACTCTGGCTCAGCTCTCCTTGCCCCAGTTTTCCTCTTCACTTGAAAAGCTTTCCACTAAGGCACTTCAAAATCTGGATAAGGAATAGGCATTTACATTTACGTATATATTGCTATTTATTCTTATGGTGCGTAACTGCTCCATTCCTTGGTGAGATGTTGGCTGGGAAAACTCAGAGGTTTGCCCGAGAAGAAGCCTCTGTGGCATCTGTCACCCCACATTTCTATGCTCTGTGCCTGCAAAACTTCAGTAACGTGTGTAATCCTTCCTGCCCTCTTGATGTGATTATAAACTGTTTCCAGCCACTGTGGGCTAGGGCAGGAAGCCTTCATGGTGTACATTTGTTCTCTTTCAGAGCCATCTTTCCTCCTCCTCCTTGTCCCAGCTGCCTTGTGCTGCCGGTGCCTGCCTGCCTGGCAAGTCAGAGCATGTCCGGACCCCATGGACAGGATGCAGAAGATGGCAGAGCTGCTCAGGCTCAGAGACGAGCACAGGGAGGGGACTCTGGGGGCTCCTGCACTTGCTGGCTCCTGCCTTGCGGACAACAGACTGAACCTCGATGTTTATCCTGATGGCTGCTGTCGTTTCCTCCAGCTGTTCAAGGACCAACAGGGAGACGTGATCCAGGTTGAGTTCCTTCGTCTCAGTGGCAATGATCATCTCCTTGGCAGCACTCTGGCCAGCCTTCCTCATCTGAAGCACCTGAAATCCCTGGTGCTGAAAGGTAAGTTGGCTTGTCACCATCCAACTTTTCCAGGCTCAGATATTTTGTTAATCCTTCTCTCCACATCTGCAGGACAAACTGCTCTTGGAAGTGTTCTGTTCCAGTGCCCCAATAAGAGCTGCAAGGATATTTTAACAAGATACAGCTTCTAGACTCTTATTTCTTTCCTTTGTTCCTACAGCTGCCTGGGGACAAGTTTTTAGACTAATTCTTTAGTCGTTCTCTTTAAGAGGAGCATTTTTTGCAGTTACTCAATAAGAGGGAGTTGGGAAGGTGTTGGAATTTTTGGTAAATATTCAGCCCCTCTTACATTTTTGGGAGTATAATAAGCTGTCTTTTCTGCATCTCCATCTGAATCAGTCCATGCTTAAATCCTTGGTTACTGCCAATGACTGTAGGTTTAGCAGAATTCAAGACGGACCAGAAGAGGCTGTTCAGCATTTTATCTAAAGTATGATGCAAGGTGTGCATGTAATTTGGCAAAGTGTAATAACTGTTAGAGCTATAAATATTAGATCATTCTTTGACTGTCTCATTTCTTTATTGTGGGAGGATCTCAATACAAATGATACCATTTCTGTATCACACTGAATCATTTGCTCTTTTTAAAACAGCATTTGCTATTTTAAAATTCCTCCATCTTAAAAATAAATGAGAGAAAAAAAGGGAGTTTGTGGCCAGAATTTAGGGTTCTAGCTGAAAACTGAAAATAACTGAGGTTCATTTCTATATCTGCCACAGATTTCTCATATGAATAATTTGAGATTCTTTTCCCCCTTTAGTAAGGTGATGATAACACCGTTACCTTTTATCAGTCCTGTTTTGTGAGGTGTACACACACCCTGAGCATCCTGAAGTGCAATAAAATAGTTTGCTAAGATTTTCTCATTTACAAAGTGCAGTGTGTCTGATAGTTTAATTGTTCTCATTTTGTACCATTATACAGCATAAAAAGTGTTTGGTGCCCTCTGCTGTATGTGGATACAAGTAGAAAGCAGTGGAGGGGGAGGAGGAAACAATGAACAAATGGAGAAGTTTGGAAGTTTCCTTTTGTTTACTCAACTTGTTTTCTGTGAGTGCAGCCCTTATCCAATTTGAGTGTGACAAGCTAGGATGGAGAACTTGTATCCTTCCCTCTCCTTGCTGTCTGGCCTAAACAATACTGAAGTGCCTACTTTCGCTCCCACATTTTTACTGCTTTTCTCATGTCTGCACTCTAGTCTTGCAAGGGTAGATCTCATTCCTTAGGGCTGTTTTTTTCTGATCTTTGACTCCAGATGTGTTTAGCAGAGCTGTACTAGTTCACTGTGGATCTCCTGATTTCATGACAGGTCTTTACCACTACACGTGTCCCTTTCACTGGTCAGGAAAATGAAGCATGAAGCAGAAAACTCCCTTCTCTGAGTACTTTACTTTGTAATCAGTGCTGCTCATTGTGATCAGTAACTCCCCATCTCGTGGGTCTCTGTGCTAAAGAGTCTCACACGAAGGTATCCCTTTGGCATACTGACCTGTTCCTCCACTTCCCTCCATACCCAGGTGGTCTGGTTAGGGATGAGTTTGGGTCCTGTCAGCATGGCTCCCTGACAAGCTTGCCACAAGACTTTGGGAGCCTGAGGTGCCTCACCCACCTGGATCTCAGCTTCAACAGACTCTCCACCTTGCCGGACTGCATCCTCCACCTCCCCAGCCTCCGTCAGCTCCTGGTGAGCCACAACAGTCTGGTGGCACTTCCTGAGGACTTTGGCTGTCTGAGCAAGCTGACTTTCTTCTCTGCTATGAAAAATCAGCTGAAGGGCTTACCTCAGAGCATTGGGGAGCTGTCAATGCTGCAGGACCTAGATCTCTCAGAAAATGCTTTGGAATTGCTTCCTGAAGAAGTTGGGAATCTGCACAATTGCACAGAGCTGGATCTCTCTGGAAATCGCTTATCTAGCATCCCAGACTCTTTAGGTATGTATTTCATAGGGGAAGAGAAGGATATGGGCTTGCCAAGCTTTTGGTACAGTCTAGGACCTCTGATGCCCTTGATCTCTGTTCACAGAGTCATTAGCACAAACCACCTTGTTGGAGCTAATTGAAAGGGATGTCCAGAAGAAACATGCTTGGTTCAGTCAGTCCCTTTGAGCATTAATGAATCTCTGGACCACACTTTCTGTCTCTGTGGATCAGCAACTCTGCTAAGGTCTTAATACGATTTAGAATAGCTGGGGATCTGGCCTGGCTGGTTTTGATTTGCATCCAGGACTGGAAACAGAAGAGATGGGGTTTGGTGGGACGGAACTCTGACCTTGAAGTCACACTGTCCAGTGTGGATGTGTCCAAATGTGTCCATGGAACGAGGCTCTGACTTTTGTGCCCAACTTCCTGGCTCTTGGGTCCTATATTACAGTGCCCAAGGTCATTATTGCTGCTGTTGCAGAAGAGCCTTACATCTGCACTCGTAGCTGGGTGCTGAAAAGCAGGGGACAGAGGAGGCTGCATTGCCTCTCAGCTAATTCCCTGCACCCCTTTATTTTCTGAGCCATAGAGATGTTGGGCTTTTGCTTTTTTTTCCTCATTATATGTGTGTTTATATGGGATAAGGAAGCAAGGGGGTTAGAGCTGATCTCCAACACAATTAACAGCATGAGTGGGGGGTCACTTCTTCTAACCTGCAGCCAATTTGAAGTCTCTGCGTCAGCTGCACCTTCACAGCAATCTCCTGGTGACAGTCCCTGCCTCGCTTGCCAGCCTGCCCAACTTGTCCAGGCTTGATCTGCAGAACAACTGCCTCCGTGTCATCCCCGCAGAGATCCAGGCCTCGCCATTCGTGCGCCTCCGAGGCAATCCCTTAGGAGAAACTGAACCATCCCTGCAGGCTGGTAATTGCAAAGCTTCTGCTGCTGTGTGTTCTGCCCAGCTGTTCCCTCACTCAGCCCAGCATGGTGTAGATGGGTTTGGATTAGAGAAGGCAAGCAGGGGGGGAATCATATCAGCATTTATTAGCCTGTAATAATTATTAGGTTGTAAGGATGCAGACAGTACTAGTTACATTTTTGTGAGCCCAGCTCTGTCTGAAGGGCTCAGTGATCTTTGTGGTTGGGGTTTCTTGGTAAGGTTTTACAGTGGAAGTGAAAATGGAATTCACAGGAAATAGATCAGGAGAGGTTCCTAAAGGGGTCCAGCCTTTTTAGCAGAGGTGAGCACCAGTTCTTGGACTTGTTTCATGGCCCTAAGGCTGTGGTGGCTTATGGTTGGAGCTCAAAGAGCAGTAAGAGGTCATTCTGTCATGCAGTTACCTCTTGCTTTTTTGTGGTTCACAGACTGCAGAGGAGCAGCACTTTGTCCTAGATGAAGGTGATGAATGAGCAGGAAGCTGAGCAGGGTTTCCCAATGGTACTCGTGTTCCCAAGAGCAAGCACTGAGTCCCTGGGATGTCCCCAGGCAATCAGACATGGCCTTGAAAGCTGCAGGGCTGGTAGATTGAATGAATTTCTAACTCTTTCTGCTTCTGAGTTTCCCTGGGAGCAGGTCAGCATTTCCATGTCTTGGGACCTCTAGGCCTCTTGCCATCTTCTTGCTGCTGTTTGATCTGGAGCCCTCTGCAGTATGAGCAGGGTTCCATTAGTGATTTCTGTCAGATTAGGATTAAGCCAAAACTGTTTAGCCTTTCTTGTCTACCTTTGTTTAAGTAACCTCTCTCTCCTAAACAAACCTTTTTACTACAGATGAATCCAGTGCCAGAGGGCTACGAAGACTCTTCCTTGCATCAGGAGAGAACAGGTAAGCCTCTGTTATGAAGAACTTACATTGCTGTGGTGTAACAAGGTCCCAGAGGATATTGGTGCACAGTGGGTATTGTACTGCAAGAATGTATAGGAGTTTATAGCCTCAGTAGGTCAGTCAAACACAAGTATGAGATTCTTCTGTTGTTCTTTGGAGGGCTGAAGTCATTGCATGGTGTCATACATTCATGCATTTTTTCTGGAAGCTTTACTGTCACCTCTGAAGGCTGCAAAGTGGTCCTGGCTTGTGGCATCCATTTCTGCTTTCCACCCGGGGCTGCCTCTGATCCCCTGCGGATCTACTTCCGATCCCTTGCACCGGACCCTCAGTGGGTAAAGCTGAGACACCATGATGTCCTGCTGAGTACAGTCCTGGAGCTACAGCCTCATGGAGTCAAGTTCCAGCAGGTGAGGACGCATCCAGGTCATCTTCTGATGAATCTGCCTTTGCAATAGCTCAGCAGAGTCTTCTGAGAGAGCCTTTCGGGACTTTTGAGACAGCTACCCCCATATCTGCTGCTTTTAAGTATCTACAGGACTGCCTTTCAAAAAAGCCCTGTTGCAAAGTCTCAGAAAGACACAGCCAGGTTCCCTGTCAACTGTGCTGGCCTGACACTTTTGCCCTCCTCACTGCTCCTAATTGAGCTAAGCTGTAACCTTCTCACGCTCCTGCTGTGCCAGAGGGTAAGTGCTGTTCCAGCATCTGGCCTTAGCCTGCAAGGAGAATGGTTTTCATCCTTCTCCAAAAATCTGTGTGGTTTTCATTCAAGCTGGTGAGTGGTTACACCAGCAGCCCCATACTAGTGGTTAAACCAGCTAGCCATAAAGCTCACTGCAGAAGTTTCTTTGCCCTTTCTAACCAGAAGCTGCTGAACTTTTCCTGCCATCACAATCCATAGTGGACCCAACATCTGTCACCTCCCGGGAGACTGCAGGATAGAGCATGTAGGCTGTGCTCCACCCTCCCCCTTCTTGTTTGCACAGGAAGCTTGGTTTTGTCTTTTCTCTCAGTGTCTCACAGGAATGCTTTTTTGCCAGGAGGTGCATATCTCTATGCCATTTGTCTCCCCTCAAACCCTTCACCAGCATGAGGTGGTAGTTCGGACCTTCAGTGGGCAGAGCTGGAGCGATCTGAGAACAAGAGTGGAGTGGAAGAGAAAATCAAAGGTGAGCAGATTGAAATGACCAGTGACACACATTGTTCCTGTTCTCCTCGTTGGTTTTGCCCTGCCAAGAGTGAGCCCATTTGAAACATCTCATGAGCTGTGTTTTGACCAGCTGCTGTAAAACATAGTGGATTTCAGCTTCACGTTTCCTGTCTCATGGAGATGTGTCTCCTGAAGGTGATGAGTTGCAGCATGCCATGCTCCATCCCTGTTCTAGTGCTTTTACGTGCTTGGCTTATACCAGCACCTGTTTTCCTGCCTTCATTGTATTAAGTTATATGCATATATGTTTTCTTCCCTGTCTTCTGTTACAGAAGCCTGTGGCTCACTGTAGTGTCCTTCACTTCTCCTGGTTCCTTGTTGTGTCTCGACTTGTGCAAAATGAATGCAAAGTGCCAGCAGAGGGGACATTGCTCTTTTCCAGTGTAGATCCAAACATCAAGGTGGTCTTTCCTTCCGGAGTCACCAAAGAGCCTCGCAGCGTCAAGATGCAGGTAAGAATGCTTTTAAAAACAGCCCTCGGTGAGCTGTGGTGCTGCTGTTGTCCCATGCCAAGTATGGAAACTGAACAGGAGACGTCTGCCCTACCTGGTGTGGATGCTTCATGGGCTGACCCAACTCAGATCACCTTCTCTCTTAACTTCCCTGCCTGCAAAATGGGCTGTATGCCAGGATGCCCTGTGTGGGAAAGGGGTCTCCGGCAGATCAGCAGGTAGCTGCTATGAAGGGAACACAAGGAGATTTCGCATTGTTTTCTGTTGTGAAACTGAGCCTGGCAAAAGAGCTCAGCGAGACGTTGCAGGGCATGGGGGAGGAATCTAATGTGGATCTAATTTTAAAGCCACCCCACTAACACTAATTGTTCTGTGGAATTGCTAGGTAGTGCTAAATGCTATTGTAATACCTTGGTCTGTCCCAGCTTGCCAGACTTTAGCCAAAGCTCACTGTGCTTCTGTTTGTCACTGGATCCTGAGGCAAGAGCAGCATTTGTCTGCTGGGGGAATTGCATGAGCAATATGGGGAATTTAGTGTCTGACTGCTCTGCTCACTGTCTGCCATGTCCAGGTGCTGCCGATCTCTGCAGAAGACATAGAGGAAATCACAGCAAATGCAGAGTGCAGAGCCAGTCCCCTGCTCTGCCTCTCCCAGGACTCCCTGCTGGATTTTCTCAAGCCAGTGAGAATTCAGCTTCCGCTTCCACCCGGGGTCACAGGTCAGTTTATTCCCAAAACTGGCAAAGAGGAATTATATATGTGGAAAACCACAAATGGCAAGCTGAGAATTTTGTTTGCCACTCCTGCTGATAATAAAGCTTGCTGCTTTTTCTAGAGGGATAGCAAGGTCTTTCTGGTGAGTAAGTGGTGGTGTAGGGTGGTGAGAGCTGAAGGTAGTTCAGGTCCATCAGATCAGTGTTGGGCTTTACAGACCAAAGTGGGAGAATGGCCTTGGCAAATGGATTTCTCTGCCAAACCACATGTGTGTTTAGACTGCTGGTTTTAGTATGGTGGATTGGATCGGCACTCCTGCCAGCTGAGGAGATGCTTTGTAAAAAGGCTGTGATTCATGATTGGGAATAACTTGAAGCAGGAAATGAAGATGCTGCCTCCAGGAGTCTGCTTTCTCTTTTCCTTGCTCATGACTCAGATGCTGAGCCACTGCGGTGCTAATCTGTATCCTACTCTCAATACTGCTAAAAACAGCCTCAGTTGTGCCAGGGATTCCTCTGTTTGCTGAGAACCCCGGCTCTCCTAATTCCTGTTTTCTTTCATGACTTTCTTGTGAAGAAATAAATTTCTTGGGGGTGTGATATGGCCTTCACTATAACACTGCTTGATATTTGTGTGTTTGAAGTGTGTCAGATTTGAAAAGTCTGTGGGATGTACATTAGGAAGAGATAGAACTTAATAACCCTAGATTTTTGGTGATTAGAATTGTCTAATGTGTCTGTTGGTGGAAATCAGCACACTATCAGTTTAAGTCTGCATATTTTGCCAGAATATCCTGGAAGCATTGAGATAGCCTGGTCCTTTTATTGTTGCTCTTCTTTGACCAAAGTTCAGTCTCAGATGCTGAAGAGAAGGTTGTAAACCTTAATTTGATGCTTTTAAAAAGTAAATCACTCACCTGTGGCTGGATTTGTAAAGCAATGAATGTAGGCTTCTGCTGCATAGAGCATCTTTTGATCATGGTTTTCTTTAGGGCTAAATTTGGATCGGTCAAAACTGCATCTTCTCCATGGTGACCTGGAGGGCCAAACTTGGGATGACATTACTAGTCAGGTGGTGCTGGAATTCACTCATCTTTATGCAGTGTTTGAAGTCACTCACTTCTCTTGGTAAGTGCAGGATTACTCCTGAGAAAAAGATAGGATGTTCCTCCGCCTTGCTTTTCCACACTCTGACCAGAGGTCGGGAGATTAACCTTATTTGTTCCCTTTTCCCTTTGCAAATCAAACTCAGTTTAGCACTTTGTCTCTACCCATCATCTTTTACAATCTTGTGGATGTGACACTGGCATTTCTGTCTGGGGAGGATCCCTCCTTTTTCTTAATTCCTTGTCTGCCAGGTACTGGCTGTGGTACACCACCAAGACCTACATTGGAGGCCTTGCCAAGAAGGTCTATGAGCGGCTGCGTCTGTACCAGGTGAACTTCATTGCGCTGCAGAGGAAGAAGGACCCTGAGCAAGTCCTGCTACAGTGCGTCCCCAAGCATAAGGTCTGCCTTGCTCCTGGGCCTCCCTTTGTAGGATATGAGGGCAGCAGTGAACCAAATGGTCCTGTTTACTGCCCCATGGCTGGGGTGTGCTGTCACCACAGTGTTGGTGGTGTGATACTGACTCACAGGGAGCTGGGGGAAGAAGGAAACTTCATTCTATGCAACGGCTTGTGCCATGCACTGATTTCCTCCCCTGCAAACCTAGAGGATTAGGCTGCTAAAATCAGCTGACCCGCAGTTACTGGCCATGTGTGTGCTGTTAGCTTCTGGCAAACATGAGGCAAAACATGTTAGTTTAAATGTAAAGCTTACATGTCACTGGTATGACATGGGCTAGTAGTGTGGGCAGCAGCACTGCTTTGTTTTCAGATGGAGTGGTTAGAAATGGTATGCGTCTGTATTCCTGCTAGGGATGGTCATGGGGTGAGAGAGGTTTACTGTTACAAATAGAAAGAAGAATAGACACTTTTGGTTTAAGCTGACTCTTGCACTGCCTCTGACACCTCGAGTCTGCCACTGTGATCACAGGCTGCAAAGCCAAAATGAGCTTTCTGGTGTCCTCAGCTGTGAGCTGTTGTACCATGTGTCTTTTTTTGCAGAGAAAATGCCTTTTAATGGCATACTGGGGGAGGGGGGATATGGTAGCAAGTAAATCGCTCTGTATTTGAAGGCTGCTGACTTGTTGAAACAGATACATTGCTGAAAATGTGGGGTTTTTTTTAAACATTTAGGATGTTTTGGGGATGGGCTATCTTTGTTAGTCCACGTAGGCTTGTCTGCTTTTTATTTGAGAGGAGGAGTAGGAAAGGCACAAAACTCAAGAGCGCCACTTCATGTCTGTAGTAAATGTACCTGGGATAGGTGGGGGAGGGTGTTTGTTCTTTTCTTTACATGCTGTACATGTAAAATGGTCTTTCCCTGTTGAAGGTCAGTGAGAGGAACGTCATGAGCATAGGGACGCAGGGCAGGGGACAGACGTCCTCCACACCAAACACAGTGTCCTGTGTTGTCATCCTTGTCAGGTTGACCCAGTGCTGAAGAAGCTGCAGGACCGCTATCGTGGACCTGAGCCATCTGACATGGTGGAGATGTTTGAGGGAGAGCAATTTTTTGCAGCTTTTGAGCGAGGCATCAGCATCGATATGGGTATGGCAGTACTGGGCTTGTGCTGTTCCTCCCTCCCTCTTGTGCTTCTCTGGCCCCAGGCATGTATCTGCTGGGAGCTGTACTCATCCATGACATTCCTCTCTGTCTCCAACTCACCTACTACGCACAGCAGGCAACCCATGATTTTGTTGCACTCTCTGGTTACCCAACTTTTGTGTCTACATTTCCCTGTGAAAGTGATGTTTATGGATATTAATTTTCTCTCATGCTCTTGTAAACCTGCAGAGGGCAATAGCCAAATGTGTTTATTTTATGAACTGATCTTCTGCAGCCAGCTATGCCCTTTTCCTGGCATCTTAGACATCACACTGAAATGCCCGTGGTGGTCTAATTAATGTCGCCCATTCCTGAGAGAACACTATTTTTTTTTTTGAGGAGGAGGTATTTCTGAAATAATCCAGAACAAAGAATTCCCCCTATTGGAGCCAGTAGAAGAGAAGGAAAGAGGGAGGAGGACAAAAACTCAGGATGATGTTTTATGTCCCAATGTGTCTGGACCTGTTACAGCTGCACAATGAGCCACTTTCTGCAAAACTTGAACACAGTTGAGTTTCATTGGTGTAAATTAAGTGCAACTTAAAGTGCACTAGTCTTTCGGTGGAGTTCATGGGGTCATTCTTGAACTTGATCTCTACCTTGTGGCCATTCTCCTTTTTCACCTATATGACCTGCTTTCTTCAGTCAGTGTTTTCTGCTTTCCTGTGTCACTCAGTGAGGAAGGGAGGGTTGCAATTCTTTCAGTCATCAGCAGAAGGAGTAGTTAGTGGTCTGAAGGCTGCTAGTGGATGACAGGCAGTAGGCCAGGCTTGAAAAGCTGCACACTTTTCTGCACGAATTGAGTGTTTGCTGCTTCTCTGCACAGATCGCCCTGACTGCGTGGATGGACGCCTGTCATTTATTTTTTATTCCCACTTGAAGAACATGAAGGAAATTTATGTAACCTCCCCTGTGGACAGGAAAGGCCAAGCTGTAAAAGGCCAGGTGAGCAACCAGTTACACTGACATTTTGTTTCCTCCTTCATCATCCTTGCTTGTACAATACTCCTCATAATAATCTCTGAGTGCTGTTCATGACTCTTTTCCTCCCCTCTTTTTCTGGCTTTGGATTTCACTGACTAAACCCTGAATAATCAAGAAGTGTAGTCTTGAAGGATCACTCATCACTTAGCTCTCTGGCATACATTCCTGACATTAATTCTTGGGGTGTTGGCAGTAAGTCCAGCCTTTATGGCAGAACCTCAGTGCTCCTCCCAGTTGCATGTAATTGAGTTGCCCATATTTGTGGGCTGAGGATAGTTAGAATGCTGAATTCACTCTTTCCCAGTCAGAAAAGACATGGTGCCAACAGGCCTGGCCACTGTGCTTGAATCAGAGCCTTACTGCATACTTTCTGTTTGCAAAGGTCTCCTTCTACCGAGGGGCAATTCCAGAGAACATCCCTGAAGATGCCAGCAGGAGGAGGAAAGGGCCAGACTCCCTCTGGCTTGCTACGCTGCCCATCAAACTGCCTGTGAGTTGTCTCCTACAGAAAAATCAATCTAGATGGGATAAGAGCATGGCCTTCCTGCTCAGTTAAGTTTGTTTTCGTCCTTGAGAAGAGATGCAATGAATGACTACAAGAAATAGCTGCCCAACCGTGTCATGATGGGAGATTTCCCACTCCCTGTGAGTGAGCTCTTCTGAAACGAGAAACGTGAATAGCTGGGAGTGGTCTCCATCTCTTCTGCTCATCTTGCCTGTCAAGCACAGGCTTGTTGGGAAGAGTGGTCAGAGAGGGTGGATCCTTTGAATGAATGAATGAGGGATGTAGTACACAAGGAAGCTTGCTGTAATTAAGGGAAGTGTCGGTTTATAAATTTTTTAGTCACACAGCTCATGCAGAAGGAAAAAAGAAAGGACTAGGATAGAGTAGTTATGCAGGATTTGAATACAGGCATTGAGTATAAGTATTGCGGTGTGAGCTTTATAGTCTAGGCTGTGTTACAGTGAGAAATGCAACTTTTGTTTATGGAATTCAATTGATTTTTGAGACGCTTAAAACAATAAATACCTTGGGAGGCTGAGTGCTTCCTTCCCTTCACATCACGTGTCATGATCTCACATCCCTTTCTGACACATGCAACCTCAACTATAAATCTAGACTAAGTGCTCTTACTGGTGAGGCAGATATACTTTGGAGACATGGCTTATTTTAAACTGCTGTGTAAAGATGGGAAAGGAAATTTCCTATGAGTGTGAACACTATGATTTGATATTTTCCTGAGGCAGTGAGCATAGCTGGTGTCTTTCTTCTCTGTGACACAGCGATTGAAACCTCGCTGGAATGAGAATCCGGGCCCCCTGAATGGCTCCTCCTTCCCTCCCTTGAACCTGGGCAATGCTGAGACTGGCTACCTGACACAGGCAAACCTGCTGAGCATTGCCAGGCGTGTGGGAGCTGACTGGCAGACTATTGGCCTCAACCTGGGCTTCACCTATCAGCAGATTGAGCGCATCAGATACAACAACAGGTGAGACAGGACAGTGATCAGCAGTGATGCATTATGTATATCTATCTATCTGTCTATCTGCAGTGTAATAGTATCAATTAATGCTTGGCTCTTTGAAAGTTTTTACCCTGTAATTGTTTCACTGGATAAAAAATGGGTTGACTAATGGCTCTTCTCAAAATAATGCCTTTTATAATGGAAAACTGATTATTTTCCCTTGCCATTCTAAAACAAAGCTTTTTGTTTGAAAAACAAAATTGGGACATAACAAACCTGATGAGCTTTGTAGTTCAGCTGAGTTGCATTCCTGTTTTGTTCTGTGATCTGGATTCCTGGCCAGACTCCATCTCTTACAATGAGTAATGATCTATGGCTTTAATTGTGAATATCATCTGTATTCAAAAAGAGCTTGTGGTACATCATGGGGCATGCAGTCTGACCAAAAAGCCAGAGCAATAGGAGAGACTTAGACTTGTTATGACCAAACTGCTCTTCCTGGGGGGAGATTAGATTCAAAGCCAGAATGCCTAACTTGATATTTTCATTAGGAAAACGCTTTATAGAAAATGTTAGTACAAGAACTACAACTGCTCTACGATGGGTGGGGCACAGGCAGGCCCACTGTGTGCCTCGTGTCTGGATGGCTTCTTTGGGGCTCTAGTCATGGGCTGGGACTTAGGTAAGGTCTCTTCGGGTTGACAGTTGGGAGACTGTGTTGGTTACTTCTGTGCTTCCTCCTTTCTTCAGAGAGGACCTTGATAACCAGATCCAGGACATGCTTTTCTCATGGGCTCAGCAAAACTCAGAGGATCCTGACTGTGTGAGCAAGTTGATTAGAGCCATGAAAGAGAGTGGCCGCCAGGACATTGCTGATGAGGTTGAAACCATCATTGATCTGGGACGCCAGAAATACAGCGAGTCCATCCGCCGCATGGGCTTGGAGCCAGAGAGCAGCACGGAGGACTCTGCAATAGCTATGACGTAGCATCCAGCAGAAAAAAAATGGGTTTCTTCTGGAGGTCCTCTGCATACCCAGAGTGACAATGTCTTGGGGATGCTCCCACCTCAAGGGCCAGTGTTTTCCTGAGGAGCTGGGCATCGATGTACTTGTGAGCAGACCACTGAGCTCTTTTGGGTCTATACTCACATGCCAGTTCTGCCAATGCCAGGAAGTTTAGGGTGCATTTATGAGCCTTTTCTCTATTTCCACTTCTTGACCTTGAGCGTTAGCTTTCAGAAACGTCGAGAAATTTAGAGACTAGAGTGTCTTGTCAGTTGAGGACTGGCTAATGTAGTGTTTAATGAGTTAATACTCACGTTATGTGTATTTATTTACGTATAACTTATTCCTGAAACTGTGTTCTGCTGGAAACACTGTGTGAACATTTGGGTCTGTTCATGCTCCAGTCCTTGATGGAAGAGTGGAGGTGCAGTCATGTTATGACGGCCTGTGATGGGGACTGTTCAGCTATTTCTGTCGCAGGTTATTCCAAGTTGGAAGTGACCCACAAGGATCATCGAGTCCAACTCCCAAGCGACTCCCACACAGGGATCGCACCCCCAACCCCAGAGCCATGGGCACCATGCTCCATCCATCTGAGCCTCCCATTATCTAGACCATGTCACTGAGCTCCTCATCCAGTCTTTTCTTAAACACCTCCAGGGATGGCGACTCCACCACCTCCCTGGGCAGACCATTCCACTGAGGGATCACTCTATGAAAAAGCTCTTCCTAACATCCAGCTTAAACCTCCCCTGGTGTAGCTTAAGGCCATGTCTTCTTGTTCTGGTGCTGGCAGCCTGAGAGAAGAGATTTACACCCACCCGACTGCAACCTCCCTATTAATGGTGTGTTTTGCTCACATGAAAAATGGCGTGTTTTGCTCCTATTTTCTGTCCAATCTCTTCTAGCTCCCTGGAGTTCAAAGCAAAACCTAAGTATTTGTTGGGAGGAGAGAAAAACCCAATTTCTCGCAAAATTGCTCCTGTTTTTTAGTTTTGCTCCAAAAGCTGTTTTGAAACAGAGAAGCTTCTGCACCTGTCAGGCTTTTTAGGTGAGACCGACATGCAGCTGATCTTTGAAAAAGTTGCAGTTTTATTTTGCAAAAAAAGTAAAAATCCATGACCTGTTCTGGGAGAGGCTCTGATTTACAGGAAAGTAAAAGTTCCCTTGCAGTTTCAAAGGAATAGTCCTCACATCCTCCCAGTGAAATATGACTCTGTAGTAGTGAAGGTGTGATCCCTCATGAAGTTTGGTGAAAAGTATGGCTTAAATTTGCATTTTAAAAACTGGTCTGGCCAGTTTTGAAATAGGTGCTGTTGTGGAATTGGCATGAACTGAGCTAACTTCCCAGTTTTTCAGTGTGAATATCTTGTATTAGGCTGGAAGCACTTACTGCTTTTTAACTGCTCAGTCAACTACTGAGGTGCCCTTCCCTTCCAGTTCCCCATGTCATAACGGCTCTTAGTTAATGACCCACGAATGACATTGGAAATTGCATGCAAACTTTTTGAAAGACTACTGTCATCTAAGTAAATTCAACTCTTTCAAGACAGGTTTGAATTCAGCATAACTCTCTAAGGAAAGGACTGTTCACAGTCTGAAAAACCAAGTGTGTATAAAAATTCCAGGTTGCAACACCCAAAGTCAACATGCAATTATAGGCTGGAGAAATCGTACAGATCTGAGTTATCTCCTTAGCTGCAGGGACTTCCTCAGATCTTTCTTAGGTGCTGCCCTCAAGTCTCATGTTTGGTTCAAGTCAGCCGTTCTCTTTTGAATGTACATTTTCCCTTGTATTCCTTATCATATGTTGTTGTCTGTAATTTTAATGTATACCAGCAAGGTATTTGGGCTTTCCTCCAGTTTTGGAGAGACGCATTTGGGCATATTGCTCTCACTGGGAATAAAATAAGCACTTAACTGTTCTGCATCATGGTCTGCTAATCCATAAATGTCTCAAGCAGTTAGACAGAGACAGGTCCCTTTAAACCTCTTGGCAGAAAGACACTGCTGAGCTTGGCTGTGCTGTGTGGAAATGGGAGAAGAGCCCCTGTTTGGATAGTGCTGGGTGCAAAGCACGGGACAGAGCTAATGGTATCCCTGGAGCTTGGCTTTGCTGCAACTCTGCTAAGCTGGGAAACACAATGTTCAGGACATGAACTGACTGTGTGCCTGAGGCTCAAGTGGAGCAGGTCTAGAGAGCCAGGCTAGTCTAGAGGGGACAGTGCATAGGGTAAACCTGGCCTGTTGTGAAGGTGTTGAGTGGCTTTCATCCAGGCAAAACCAGGCTAAGGAAGTCTACAGGTAGCATAAGTTAGCAGCCACAGCTACAATGGGATGAAGCTAGGCTCCACTTAGCTTTTCTTTTGTGATGGCCAGGCCACAGCTGAGTTAGGCAATACTGGAATAAGGGATAGGGTAGGCTGGACTCTGAATGGCTCATGCAGCTGTAGCAGTGCTACAGCTCTTCCAGACAGATTGGTGCCAGGAGAGAGGGAGGTTAGTGCCAGGTGTTTAGGTTACTGTCAGTATGGGCTGCAACCAGGTCAGGCGACAGGAGACACCAAACCTTAGACAGTATCATCAGTAGAACAGCTCTTCAGGATTTGGGCTGATAACTTAAGGAAAGTTAAGGAACTACCCTAGACAAGTATTGTTACCTCCAGTCTTCCATTGCTGAGTGGCTGCCACCGGGCTGGGCCACCTTGGTGGCTTCAGCTTTTCTCCTTGAAGTGACACCAAAGCAAGCACCCAGCGGACGATACGGAGGTACTGGCGGGAGATCAGAGCAACTGTCCAACTGCTCTTTCCTTCAGCTGACTTGGCAGCAAATATTTGAGCTGGAAGAGAACCAATGGAAAGCATGTTATTTTGAGGTGTGTTATCTTTATCAATAATCTGTTTGAGGCACAGTAACTCCTTCATAAGTTTGTAGCTGCTGTGGCCAGGAAATGCTGATAACAGTTGGATTAGATGGTTGAAGTTGCAAAAAAATAACTAACCTGGCAGTTATCTTTTAAATCAAAAGATAGTGTTCCTTTCTGTATTTTTTTATTAATTAATCACACACTGGTGTAGTCTTTTCTAAGTAGGCTTCTCCTGCTGCCTGTTGTGTACCTTACAGTGTGCTACAGATAATCTGGCAGATTTTGTGTTTTTTACTGCTCATGACCCTGATGCATCCAAAATTCTCCCAAATAAATGTCTACCAGGAAAAGCCTACTTACGAAAAATTTAACAAAAAAAGTGAGAAATTGTTTGGGGATAGGAACATTTTTTTCCTTCTTTCTGTCTGTGACATCTATAACTCTTTAAGTCTCATAAACCCTTTTCTGCTTCATAAACTTGCAGATCTCCAGCAGAATGACCAAGTGGCCCTGGGAGGTGAACAGTGTGTATCTACCTACCACCCTCCACTTTAGTTCTGCTCACCATGGCAGTCCTCTGGCTGCCAGGAGACAGAGCCAGGTAAGATGCTTCCAGCTCCTGCAGAGATTAATAAAAGAGATTGCTGAGAAATGAAAGCCCAGGCAAAGCTCAAATCAGTTTATTAATTCTATAAAAAATACAAAGGAAAGCCTGACTAAATTCTGCAGGGGGTTAAACGGTTTACACAGTCCTGGCAGCCCAATGCTGTATAATTCCCAGTAAGAGATATGAGAGAAGTATGAAATTGGGAGTAAGCCCACAGGACCTGTTTACTGTAGCCAGAGTGAACAGATGAATAGGATTGCTCTGATAAGGGAAAGGAGATCCCTCTGGTGCATTGAGGACTAGATGGTTCAGCCATGAACCTACCATACTTGATACAAAACTGAGGGAGCATTAGAAGATACTGAGTTCATAAGATTTCCTGCTGTTTGGTACACACTTGTGTCCACATTGCCAGTGTCATCCTGCTGTTGCTTAATACTGATGGTCCTTAAATTCACTGATTTCCTCCCAGACGTGGATCACCGCATGTTTTCAGCCTTTAAAACAAGAGTAGCTTTCACTGGGAGAGTGGGGCTGATTTTCAGACCCTGGTCTGAAATCAGAGGCCCAGAACAGGGCTGCCTCAAAGTAAGCCTATCATGCTTATCAGTTGGTATTGTTAAAATGAAGACAGCAGCACTTGCTGCAATTATGTGTGTATCAATTTCCTGAACTCCACAGAAATAAACTGTGTATTCTTAAAGTACTGTTTTTCTGTAAATGTGTGTATCTTGAAAATCCATTAGGAGAATTTGGCACTTGTTCTAGTTTTCAACTACATTGAAGGAACTTGGTGTCTGGGAAATATAGAAACCAGGTAGGCACCGTGGCCATGGAAAATGTAGCCTCTACTCTTCCTACCTTGCTGTAGGTCTGCAGATTGCACCCATGCAGAAGTTTGCTTTGGGAGGCTGGGGCTAAGATCCTTCCGTTTGGTTTGCTCATTGAACACCAGTGCAGTCCTTGTATATTCCAGAGAGTAGATAGCAGAACTGGAAATTTATTTGGTTTTTTTACACCTCATGGGAAAGGACAGACTGTGAAAAGACGGTTGCCATCCACGGTTTCTCAACTAGGTGGCACCAAATGAAATAATCCAATGTCACCCGCAAATAAACAAAAGTGGGTACTTTTTTCCCCCGCTGTGCATAGTTCAAATGCTGACTCTGCCCATGGCAGGGGAGTGGGATCTTTAAGGTCCCTTCCAACCCAAACCATGAAGCTTGGCAGGTTTGATTTAGCAAACAGGACATGAGAGCTTGAGAGAATCCTGTCTGTGACTTAGTAAGTGACATGGAAAAACAGCAAAACAATATTCACAATGTTTTAGTTGCTCAAGCTGTCACAAATTTCCAAGCTTCTGCCACCCTGCCAGCCCTCTGCTTGAAGCAGCAAGGGTAAAGCTAAGTATTGCTAATAAAAACACAAATTGCTTAAGAAATTTTTTGAGTTTTCTTCTGTTTTAATGCAGAAAACCTTATTCCTGATTAAAAAAGGTACTAGGGTGCTGCAGATCCACCTGTGGGACAGTTACAAGGCAGCAGCAAGAGCTCAAAGCTTTGGGTATGAACAGGATCACATCTGCGTAACCCCAGATGTGTCCCAGCCACCCTGTCTCAGTCAGGCTTCTGCCAGAGCAGGTCTGGCCAGACATGGTCTTAGGGAGGTTTAGAAACAGCAAATCTGCATGTCCAGGAGAGAGAGGGGCTTATGCAGGAGTGGTTGCAGCTCCTGTGGAGACACATCTCTCCCCACCATGTGAGGAGAGACCTGGATGATAAGGCTGGGTAGTTAGGTTTCTAATTATGCTTTGCTGGGATGATGGACAGAAGCTTTAGATTACAGTGAGAAGTAGGACAGGAAAGCTGGATGAGGGAGGTAGTAACAGGATAGCTGGGAAGGACATGAGCTTAAGTACACCTTGCTGCTTCTTCAGCCAAGTCCTTGGAGGATTTAATTCCCTCTGGAATCAGCAGTAGACTAGGACAAATGCTTTTGGTTTTCTTCCCGCAAGAACAGAGAAAAATAGAAATCCTCGTGATTCTTAACATCTCACCCAAGGCCCAGTGCTGAGAACAAGCATGGGTTATGACACTGGTTATAGCTGCTCGCTCTCAACCTTGCAGGTTTCTGTCTCCTGGGGTCTGGCACATCCTTCATGTGTTACAGGAGCATCAGGCTGAGTGACAATCCTGGCAAGGCTTTCAACCTGGTGCATTGAGAGGAGCAAGAAAACAGTTTCTCCCTCTCAAAAATCCCTTACAACAGATGATTTGGTCACAGTCTGGGCCAAGAAAAGAAAATCCCACTGCTTAAACAGGCTATTTTGTGACAACTGCTGTGCATCAATGATGACTGGAGGGCCAAAGCAGTCACAAATGGATCCATCAGATTTTGGGGGTCCCAAAATAACATGGCCCTGAAGGAGCTGGCAGCAGCTGTTTGAGAGCTGGCAAGCCTGGGAAACTGTGACTCTCCCTGAGGTCAAGCTGTTTCACCCATGGCAGGATGGCAGTGTCCTCAGTGTCCGCTTCCCCATCTACTCTGGCAGCATGGAGCCATCTCACCTTTCTGCCATCCCAAGGCACAGCAAGATTGTTAACTGCTGAAAGGGCAGATGAACAAACAGCTGTGGAGGGTGAGGAACGCTGAAAGATCCTGGAGCAAACTGCACTCTTTGGCATCGTCTGGCCACACATCCCAGGAGAAAAGAGTGATGTGCCCCATAAATCCAATGCCACCTCTGCGCAGGGGCAGGTGCATATGGTGGGAGGCTGTGGGCCATTTTCTCCCTGGGAGTGAGACCCTGCTGAAAGGCTGCTGGGGCAATAGGTGGCTGCAGCTGCAGGCTGTCCAGCAGCTCTGCCCAGAGTGGGATCTGGAGGCTGATCTCACAGCCAAGATAGTGCCATTCATCGGCACTCAATAAACAAAAGTGGCTTGCTGCTTTGTCCATGAGATAAGTGTGCAGAGCATGAGATTGCTTTCCCTTGTGCTCTCTGTGCTGAGCGTGGGAGCCTGTGTTGGCTGCCAAAGGAGCCGAGGCACTGCTGCTGTGGGACATGCTGTAGACAGGCTGGTGGGAACGGGGTTGCTGGGTGTCAGGCAGCCCTGAGGCCAGAGTCTCATGGCACTGGCGGGATGCTGCTGCTTATTGGAGGTTGCCAGCTCTGCCCTGCAGGATGTGTTGCAGGAGCTCGGCCATTTTGCAGACCAGTTCATGACATGTCACCCATTTGCACTCCAGAGTTAACACTGCAGCTCTAAAAGTCACTTGCAAAGGGAAGGGAATTGTACATTTATTTTTTTTTTAATACACACACCTGTGTGCCCTAGACATGATGGACTTTCCTCCCACTATTTGTTAAGGCATTTGAATCAAATAGCTACTAAGAAGATGTCTGCAGTCTCTTCCAAGGAGCAATGGCCTGAGGGGACAGAGGGACCTTGTATGCTGGTTCACCTCCATGTCTTGCAGTCTTGAGCTTTCAGGGTCAACAGAGCTGGGGTTGGGATTAAAGCTGTCTTTTTCTCACATCCCTTTCAGCCTCCAGCTGCATCCACATCCTCTCTCACTTCTGTAATGTCAAGTATCTGCACAAAAAATGAAACCAAGCCTGCTGGGTCAGTGGTTTCTGGGTGATTCCTGGCATCCAAGCCAATGGCCAGCTGTGAACCTGCTCATTTTATTCATACTGTTTGGCTGTACTCTCAGCAGTCAGATGCTGGATGCCTCTCCTAGTACCTCTGTGCTGTTACCTTTGGCAACACATCCTGTGCTCCCAATGGAGAATGAGATCAGGATCAGTTGAGATTGATTTTTCCAGAAAACAATGTTGACCAGTGCTAATTATGTTACTGCCTCTTCAACCTTTATCAGTTAAATTGTCTACTAATGCTCTGAAAATCATGTCCAGTAGGGCCACCGGGCCAAGGGAGCAGTGACCATGCTAGCCAAATTTGGCTTTTTTAAGCATTGGTTTAATAACCACACCCATCAGGTGCTTGGAGATTTCACTGGTACTCCACAATTTATTAAAACAGAAAACAATACAAATGGGGAAGGAACTGAAAAAACATGACCTTGCGGACACCTCTTTCTTTGCAGCAGACTGAACGTGATTCATGTCCTTGCAGGACTAGACCAGCCCACAGCCACTGAAAGCAGCACAGGATTTTGAGACTCACACAGGGCAAGCTTTGTGATGAGCCGAGCACAAACCTGGTACGTATAATGCCCCTGTGCATGACATGATGACGATAATGTTGCCTTGCACAGGAGGTCCTGAATTCTGCTATTCACCTTGTATCAGACACAGACATTGCTGCTTTTGAAGCTCCACTCTCTACCAAACAGTTTCAAATCTATCTTCTGTCTCTCAAAAGGAAAAATTTATGTCTGAAAGCAAAGGAAACCTTGACAACCTGGCACTCGCTGAATGCGAACTTTCTTCCTCTCTTTTTTCATGCCCTCTCTTAAATGCTCCCGGAAGAAATGGGTCCTTTGCGCCATGCAGGTTACAAAGAACAGTTGTTTTTATGCAGCAGAACCAAAAATAAAATCCTGTGATTGCAGTCCTCCTAAGACACACCACAAAGATGGACAGTATTAACCTCTTCTTTGCCAGGGGTTGGTACTGTCCTACCAGAACATCTATGGCATGGACGTATGTAAATGGCATGGATATATGTAAAATCTGAGTAAAATTGCTGAGTTCAGTTCAGCTATTGTTTGATCCGGTACAGGACACTGAAAAACTCTGATGTCTTTACAAAACAGGGCAGAACTACAAAAGAAAGGAGTGGGAAGGAGTGACTGCAGCTCTCCCACACTGTTTTGCTGTAGCCCACACTGGGGGAGCCCCGTATCAGGGGCCTGCCACAGCAGCCTGCCTGCAACCCTTGCCTCGCTGCCTGCTTTTCCAAGGTCATGGTGGAGACAAGGCTATGGGGCTGGAGAGACTATGCAGGCAGCTCAGTGCCTAGAGCACTTGCATTTTCCTCCTGTGCTGGATGCCCATCCAATATATGCCCAAAAAATGGCCACAGTGCACGGGTCTCCTTCCTTTGTCAGGCAAAGGAGTGAGCTTTCCACATCCTGTGCTATATCTTACAAGTTTCTCCCCTTTTCACATACATCCAACTCATTAGCATTGGCTTCTGATGCTTCACTGGCCTCTGGTTTACATCTTCTTCTCACCTTGAGTCCCAGGTCCCTGACTGTGATAACAAGCTCCTCTCATTTTCAGGTGTGTGAACAACTGTGATATTTCTGGGCTATTCATCGTGACTCCACATAATTGTCGCTTCTTCTATGTACTCCATGCCCTCATTAGCCCTACAAGCTCCTGATAGCACCCTTGTAGGCACTCTTCTCTGGTCACCTCCAAGTCATTGTTCAGGATAACTGCATTTGTGCTCTGCCAGCTCCCGTAGGCCCTTGGTGCAGAGCTGGTAAGCTCAATGCACACTGTGTCTCTTGTCAGCTAGTAGGTGAGCAGTAAGGGAGGCTCCTACAGATACATTATTTTGGAGGTCTTTTCCTCTCTGCCTGGTGGTATCATGTGTGGATGTCACAGAATCATCGACTCATAGAATGGTTTGGGCTGGAAGGGACCTTGAAGGTCATTTCCTTAGAACCCGCCTGCCATGTGCAGGGACACCTTCCACTAGATCAGGCTCCTCAGAGTCCCATCCAGCCCGGTCTTGGAACATTTCCAGGGATGGGACCGACATCCACAACTTCTCTGGGCAACCTCACCACCCTCACAGCAAAGACCTTGGTCATCCCAAGAGGCACAGAGATCTGTCCGGCTGCTGATGCCTTCCTTGCCTACATGCTTAGTTTCCAAAGCTGCTGAAACAGTCACAGATTATTGTGAGTTGGAAGGGACCCACAAGGATCGAGTCCAACTCTTAAACCACATCACTGCCCACCTGGTGGGAATTGAACCCTGCTCTCCTGCATGGCAGGCGGGGACACTCACCACTGTACTAAAGTGGATTTATAAGTCCTCATTGGTGTTTTATCCCAGCCCCGTAACACCTGTTAAACCACAATGGAGCCTGCTGATCCCAAAAGCGATGCCCGCCTGTGGCCTGGCATCTTTCCTGTGGGGCAGCAGGTGGCACGGCACAGTGACCCTACTGCCAGGTTGTTATCCTGAAGGGCATGACAGAACTACAGAATATTCTGAATTGGAAGGGACCCACAAGGATCCCCGAGAAACCCATGTGCCTGAGAGCATTGTCCGAACACTCCTTGAACTCAGACAAGTTTGGCACTGCGACCACCTCCCTTGGGAGCCTGTTCGGGTGAATAATGATTTTCTAATTTCTAACCTAAACCTCCCCTGATGCAGCTTCAGGCCATTTCCTCAGGTAGAGATGACAGATCTATTTTTTCCCCCCACACTGTCGCTCGCCCCGTGTCCCCCCGTCTGCCGCCTCGCCAGACGAGTGTCGGCCGGGCCGGGGGTGCTCGGAGCGGAGGGGGAGCCGCAGGCACGGCGGGG